>CAUYPK010087324.1:0-133316 GCA_963574355.1 Loris lydekkerianus | reverse complement strand
CAGGAATGGAAGAAAAAGTATCCAATGTACTCAGCCCTACTATGAAGCTAAACTATAGCTTTCACATGAAGGCTATAACCCAACTATACCACAAGACTATGGGGAAAGGACCAAGGAAGGGGAAGGGAGGGTGGAGGTTTGAGTGGAGGGAGGGTAATGGGTCAGGCCACATCTATGGTGCATATTTTTATCTATAATAAAAAATAAATAAATAAATAAAAACACTGACAGGCAAAGGCGAAGAAAAAAAAAAAAAAAAAAAAGGAGAACCCTAGGAAGACAAAAACGTTTTTAGACAATAAACAGTCTACTCCAGATTAACACAACCCCCCCTCCCCCCCAAAAAAACACCCTACAGCCCAACTCGCACCTGTACAGGAATGAGTAGGGATCTTAAACTTCCACGCTCATCAGGCTGTAAAGAGATATCCCAACCCCTCCTCTAGGGCTGCTATCAGTGGAGACTTCTAACCTCCACCTGGCAGTAACAAGGCATTTTCCCCTTCCTCTTCATGGGCAAAGTGTAAGAGTAGTCTAGTGAAATGGAAGAGTCTAAGAAAATAGAATAATTTTGAAAAATTCAGAGTCTTATATCCAAAATGATCAGTATATGATCAAAAATTATTCTTCACTCCAAGAACCAGGAAAATCTTACCTTTAATGAGAAAAGAAATCAACAGCTTCTAATACAGAGATGACAGAGTTGTTGGAATTATCTGATGAGGAATTTAAAGCAGCCATCATCAAAATGCTTCAGTGAGCAATTATGTGAACATTGAAACAAATGAAAAGTCTTAGCAAAGAAATAGAAAGTATAAAAAAGAACCAAATGGAAATTTTAGAACTGAGAAATACAACAACCAAAATACTAAAAGCTGAATGGATGGGGTCATCTGCAGGCTAGAGAGAAAAGTAGATGAGAACATAAAACAATAGAAATCGACAAATCTGAAGAACAGAAAAAAATAGACTGGAGAGAAATGCACTGAGCCTCCGGAACCTGTGTGTCTATCATAAAAGATCTAACATCTGTGTCATTGGAAGTCAAGGATTTGAAAAAAAAAAATGGCAAAAAATTCCCCAAACTTGGCAAAAACCATGAACCTACAAATTCAAGAAGCTGTGTGATAGGAAAAATCCAGAGAAATACATGCCAAGAGACATCACAGTCAAACTTGAGAGAAGACAAGGACACAAAGGCAGCAAAAAAGAAACACTACTTCATCCCCAGGGGAAAGGCAGCAAAAAAGAAACACTACTTCATCCCCAGGGAAAAGGCAGCAAAAAAGAAACACTACTTCATCCCCTGGGGAGAAAGCACTTTGAAAGACAGCAGATTACTCCATCAGAGAACATGGTGGCCAGAGAAAGCAATTTGAAATATGTTAGTGATAAAAGACCTGTCAACTCAGAATTCTACATCCAGTGAAAGTATCCTCCAAGAATTCTTGGATGAAGGAAAACTAACAGAGTTTGTTTTCAACAGACCTACCCTAAAATAATGGCTAAGGGAAGTTACTGAAACAGACACAGGATGATTAAAAAAAAAAAAAAAAAAGGAATCTTAAAAACGTAAGGAAGAAAGAACAACAGAAAGAATAAAAATAGAGGTAAAGACTTTCCTTCTTTTGAGTTTTCTAAATTGTGTTTGAAGGAAAATTACAACATTGCTTCATGAGGTTCTCCATATATGTAGAAAAACCATGCAGGACAATTATCAATATTATAAATAAGGGAGAATGAAGGGACAAAAAGGGAGGTAAGGTTTCTAGACTATTCTTGAACTGATAAAAAGTTGATACCAATGGGATTTTTTAAAAACAATGTTATTATATATAATGTAACATCTTGAGCACCACTAGAAAAATCTATTCTAGGAGATACACAAAAAACACTATTGATAAATCAAAATGAAATTCTAAAAATGTTCAAGCAACCCATGGGAGGGCAGCGGTGGGTAGGATGAAAAGAGAGAGAACGAACAGAAAACGATTATCGTTAAACATCGTATTAGGTGGAAGGCAGGACTTTCATAACTTAAAACTATACCTAATAATAGTGATTTGAAAATTGTTTAAAGGAGATTTCCAAGGAAATATTTGGTATTGGAGTCTAGATTTTCTCTCCTATCTAAAATCTGAGTAAAGAAAGACCACAGAAGAATGAACAAACTCTGCTTCACTTATAAAATACACACACACATTAATTTTCAACAGCTAAGATCTTAACTTCAATTAAAGCTTTTATCAAAATATGAAAACCCACATTATTGTCACTAGCCTCAAATTCATGGCTTCTGCATTACCGATTCTGCCTATCAGAATTTAAGTATTCACTGTATTTAAAGTACACAGAGCTGAAAGAATATTAGGGTTGTTCCCATTTATACCTGCAAAGTGGGCAAAGGTTCAGGCCCTGTATGTTGTATCGTGCACCCCTCCAGCCTCTCCCCACCCCCTCAACCCTCCACCCCCTCTGTGGTGTCCTCTCTTCACCCCACGTGTTGCTCTCACTCTCTAGTCTGGAAACCAATTTGATCAACTAATCCTTGAGATAAAATGCTATCCCACTGTGAGTTTAGGAGTGATTCCTTCAGGCATATTTACATTTTAATAAGAGGCCCTGAAAGCTCCAAAGCTACTAAGATATGACAGTGTCTACCTGTACCATGCCCAAAGGACAGGTCTTGGGAAAAATAATCTCAGTTTCAGGGCTTCCCGGGTGTCTGACAAATCCTACTAAAGAGATTGCCATCTGTGCTCTGCAGTGTAAAGCCCATCCCAGCTAACAGAATTTCAAAGAGATAAATGAAAAGCAGGATAATGTAGAGAAAAACACCAATTTCAGAGTTGGGAAACTGAGATATGGCTCTGGTCACTCACTTAGCCTTTCTGGCCGCAGCTGGCTCATTTATAAATGGGGATCTTTAACGCCCTGCCCGTGCTATGACCCCAGGATTAGGTAGGGCTGAAACATATCTTCACAGGGGGTAAAAAAACAACAATTATCATTCCCTCTGAGAACACATTTAAGACTTGATGTAAAGCTTCACATATTTTATCTTTAAAATTTCTTTTTTCTTTAAACACCTATTTTCTTGAAAGGGGCAGAAAAAGTGTTGTTACAATGATGCTATGGGTATTACTTCCTGTTACCTTTCATTGAAATAAGTAGTCAAAAACTCTTAGCCCAAATGATGATAGCCTAGAAAGAAAAAAATAGACTCAAATCAGTGAGTCCAGAATATGAAAAGTAAAAGCTTTTAAGGATTTCTGTATCAACAGGGTATGGGGTAATAACAAGTTAAAAAGTTAAAAATTTTAAGTAAGGGACAGACTGAAAAGATCACCCAACTGAATTGAAAAATATAATTAAGTGTCTTTCCTACAGCTTCCCTGTGACATTATTTACTCAGCCCCTTGGCAGCTTCAGGTTTAACACACCTGTGGAGCCAGAGACACAATGGGTTTTGAATTCAAGTATCTGAGCTGAGTGATTCTATATTACACAGCTCTGGGTCTGTACCCAGGATGGATGTGTGTATTACAACTCTTCCTGAGCTTGGGATCAGGGTAGGAGAGAGAAAGTAAGGAGATGGGAGCTTCTAATAGACGCTAAGGGCCACGATCTTGGAAATTCACTTAAAGAGAGACAAGGCCAATAGTCTGCTCCTTTGCTCTGAGACGTGGCAGAGACCTTGGGAGGCAGTTTTCTTCTGAAAACTTAAGGACAGTTTTCACAGCATGAACAGTTGCAGAGCACAGTGAAAAATGCATGGTTTACTAAAGCTCTGTGACAATTTTTTTTCCTTGGCTATTAAGTATATTATTGAGACAACTGGAAACATTTGAATAAGATCTGTAGATTAAGTAATCATACTGTGTTGGTGTTAACATTCTGATTTTGATAACTATGTGTTTATGTAAGATCATGTCCTTGTTCTTAAGAACAACCACAGATTATTTTAGGGGTAAAGAGACATTATTTTTGCAACTGAACTCTTAAATAGTTCAGAAAAAAATATGTGGATCTCTCTCTCCCCCAACATACACACACACACACACACACACACACACACATATACACCCACACACATACACACATGCTCTAAGTACACATGTATATATATGTATGTATTCCTCCAACACACACAAACACACACAGAATGGCAAAGCAAGTGTAGGAAAATGTTACGCTTTTCCCCATCGGATGGGGAAATGTGGTGAAGGATAAATGGGAGTTTCTTTAATGTTTCTGCAAATTCCACGTAAGTTGAAAATTAGTTCAAAGTAAAAAGTTACCAAATTTTACTGAAAAATTATAATTAACTATTTTCTGAGAGGGACATTTAATTTTAATTATATACATGCATAAAGGAAAGATATCGGAAAGAAGAAGAGGGAAGGAGAATGGAGGAGGCAAAGAAGGGAAGAAGAAAGCAGAGAAGGGAGAGCAGGGAGGGGGACAGACCAGAGAGAGAAAGGATGAAAGTCATAGGACTCGGAAATCCTAAAAAAGGCTATCAATTCAACAACCAACTCTGTCACTTAGTAGCTGTTGTGTGACCTTGGTCACACTCCGTAATCACTCTGAGCCTAGGACGATACCCGTCTGTATCTAGGATATGAGATAACCAACCAGTGAGACTAGGATGATAAAACCCTCTTGCAGGGTGGCTGAGAACAGGAGAGGAGACGAATGGTCAGCGGGCTGGCAAGGGCAAGGTCTTGCTGCCCACGCTGCCTCCCCGCTGCTTCTTCACCCCCACCAGAAAGAGGGGGAAACGCATTTGTGAATGAGTTGTCTGTTTCCGAGAAGGCAAAGGGCTGCTGACTGGACATGCTGAGGAGGCTTTCAGAGTTGCTTCCCTCCCACCGTTTTATTACCTTCAAGAATTTGATCAACCACTTTAAATGCTTCATCCACATTTCCATATTCCACTTTCCTTTCCGGCTCGAAGAAAGAGTTGTGTTGTATAGCTTCCTAGGGAGAGAATGGAAAAGACAGGAAGACTGGGCAGGAGGTCCAGCCCTTGGGAGGCAGTCAGCCAGACCCCAAGGCAAATCATCCCTCCCCGGCTCTGGAATCCCATGAATGTCCACCACAAACCTGTGAGCTAAGCTAAGAATCTGGCTTAGAGAGACTCCCCAGGGAGCAAAGGGAAATGTGCTCATGGAGTCCCAAGAAAATGAGTATGCTCAGGAAAGATCTGGCGCCAAGGTGATCCAGAATGGTGCTAATATTTCCCAGACAAAATTTGTTCACTTGGCAACCCATTTTAAGCACCTAAGGCCACATAGTACAGGGGCTCAGTGTTGTGTTCATTTTCTCCATTTGCTGCTGTTTGTGGGACTGTTACTTCACCTCTCATAGTCTCATCTGTGAAATGGAAGGAACAGTTGTGCACATA
Source organism: Loris lydekkerianus (assembly GCA_963574355.1). Classification (NCBI taxonomy): domain Eukaryota; kingdom Metazoa; phylum Chordata; class Mammalia; order Primates; family Lorisidae; genus Loris; species Loris lydekkerianus. Next base: position 127,906 of record CAUYPK010087324.1, on the reverse strand, counting down.
GCTGCAACAGGGTTGTGGGGAAGATGAAATGACACATGTGAAGACCTTCCATGGTGTACAGGAAACGATCTGGGATTGGGCCCACGTGGCTATGTGAAGACCTTCCATGGTGTACAGTAAGTGCTCTGGGATTGGGCCCACTGCGGCTATGTGAAGACCTTCCATGGTGTACTGTAAGCACTCCGGGATTGGGCCCATGCGGCTCTGCCTGCTAGCCCCACACCCCTCCTTTAGGGAGGATGAGCACTTACACATGGCTACAGGCATGTGGCTACTCTAATGCAGGCTGGTTTACCTACCTACCCCCTGGAATTTATCTTGCTATAACCCATGTGTCCTCTGTCAGACGTGACATGCCAGCTCTTACGAGCATTATCTACATGGCTCATTGTTCATCCATGAAATTCCAGACTGCTGACCATTGGAGGTTCTCTGAACTCTGGTTCCCGCTGGCCACCGTAGGGACCTAGACCTATCAAACACGCTTAGAGGGATGCACTACTGTGATCCCGCCACTTCCTGCTTCCTCTGTCTGAAAACAGGGTTGGCTGGTTCTTACTGCCTGGGGCCCAGGTTCTGTGATAGTGTTGACGGCTTCTGTTACTGACTAGCTGTGTGACCTCGGGTGGCCCTGTCTTGTTGTTTCCCATCAGAATGGGGATGACAAGACTGCTGTTGAGTATTCACCAAGTTAATGCATGAAACTGGCAGCCACAGGCAACCACAGGCAGCCACACAGGAGCTCAGTGGAGGGTCTAGCCCTGGGCATGCTGCTGTTGCTGATCATGATTAAGAAGAGATTCTGGTGGGGAACCTAATTTTTTCACCATGGTCATCAGCCTTCTCAAGGTGGATTCAAGAAATTTGATGCCAATATATAAGCAATTACAAGCCCACACAAATGATAAATCATGAATATAGTCTTGCAAGGGGGAGGGGAAAGGAAGGGGGAGGACACAGGGGGAGAGGGATTGGTGGAAGGAAGGAGGGCAATTGGCAGAATCTCCACTAACGTGCACAACGTGAGGGTGGTTGGCACACACCCTGGGTGAAGGGCTCGACTACAACTTGAACTTTACCTTGGAAGTGAGAACAATGTAACCTAAAAATTTATACCCTCATATTAATTTGAAATTTTAAAAAAAATTTTTAAAAAGAAGTTTGATAGAATTTCTCCACTCAAACTACTAAAAAAAGTCTAAAAAGTATAAGCCCACCAGGTTTAACCTTGGTAGCAGTGACAGAGATATATGTGTCCTTATTCTATTTTGATTGGCAACATACTTCTTACTGGAATAAATTCATATTCTTTTCTTATTAATCTAAAACTCAGATACTCTAGCTTGGAAAAAAGAAGCCAAGTCTTGTAAATCCTACTTTTAAAAGTTTAATATTTTTCAACTTCACTTGCTCTTTCTCTTTGAGTAACTTTGAGCCAATTTCCTGAATGTTTCTCAGTTGAGACAGTGATGAAAGAACTTCACTGTGTTGGGAGACAGGCAGATTCTCCTGCTATAAACTTTGACTAAATCCACTCTCGTCCAGTTCATGGACCTTGGGGTGCTTAGATCTCTGATCAAACATGTGCTAACTCTTTCCCACCATGCCAAAGTTTGGTATTTGCTGCTGGTCTTCCCTGCAGTCAATTAAGGATCATCTGGTTGGAGACCAGGAGGGCAAAGAGTGTGGCATCAACTTGGTTAGTGGGACTGTCATTTGGCTGGAGGGTTAGAGGAGGAAAAGGTGGAAATTTAGTCCTTGATATTGGGCAAAGTAGTACAAGCAAAATTTTGATAAAGCATAACATAAATAATTTTTTACTAAGAAGCAATTTGGAGAAGGACTGTATAAAGGGAGCAAGAGCAGCAGGCAACGTGTGAATGGAAAGGGACTGGGACGGGAACATAATGTCTGAATTGGGAACTGGCAGGAAAACTTGGGAGGAATAATAATCACACTTGGACCACAACTAAGCTGTTGTATTTTTGTTCCCTTGGCATGAATTTATTTTAATTTTAAAACATTAATGAAAGTTTCCAGAAACAAACTCCATATTCCCAGGCACTGAGCAGCGTGTCAGGAAACACCTTCAAGGCCAAGTTCTCCTGGAGATGCTAATCTTGCCCCGGTCATTTCGCCTTTTTTGCCCCAGGCCAGGCTCATCACCTAGAGAACCAGCCTTCACTCGGTGGTGAAGCTAATTCTGCTCTCTCAAAGTGAGGGAGTCTGTCTGCACTGAACCTAGTCCTGCTGTTTCCCCAACTTTCATAATCTTTCATTACTCAGAGAATCGTAAGAACCAGGGGAAGGTATGCAGAACACTATCATTTCACAGAGATGTCTTGTAGCCTTTACATATTTCTAGCTCCTTTCTAAAAATCAAGATAGAAAATGCAATTCTCCAATTGAAGTTGCTAAAATACCTGTAGGCATCATATGATCTAGCTCACAGACTCACTTAAGTTATGCATTAAAAAAATCTAAAAATAGTTTCTCTGGTCTCTGTTTCATAGAACAGCTTATTGGTCCCCACTTTGCACCCATGAGAACCTGGGTGAAGGTGACCACAGAGGCACAGGGCGATCCACTGCCGTGGACACTGCTGGCTGCCCACCCAGCATTCCCCTCGCTTTCTCCTTCCACACAGTGTCAGATTCCTGGTTAGGCTCCTCGACTCCCCTACATGGCCCACGAGCATCAGAGAAATACACCCAGCAGTGACCACAGCCCCTCCATTTCTCTTGCCAGTCATTAACTCAAAGTTGCACACGTGACCTAAGTGGCTTAATTTAGGCTGGGTCCCAGGACCTGTGCATGGAATGCTGCTGTGATAGAGGGCAGATGTCCTCTTGTCCACTGGACATGAACAAAGGAGCCTAGGCTGCCCTCTTGCCTGTGGGGACAAAGTCTATACTGTGGGTGCCAGAGGAAAACCAGGTCCTTGGGGAACTGCATACAATGATGTCATTTGGGAACAATAAAGTACCGGTGTTTTGGAAGCCACTTTGAGTCATGTTTTCCTATTACTGTGGCCAAAAGTATTTTTTTTTTTTTTGTAGAGACAGAGTCTCACTGTACCGCCCTTAGGTAGAGTGCCATGAGGCCACATGGCTCACAGCAACCTCTCACTCTTGGGCTTACACGATTCTCTTGCCTCAGCCTCCCAAGCAGCTGGGACTACAGGTGCCCGCCACAACGCCGGCCTATTTTTTTGTTGCAGTTTGGACGGGGCAGGTTTTGAACCTGTCACCCTCAGCATATGGGGACGGCGCCCTACTCACTGAGCCACGGGTGCCGCCCTGTAGCCAAAAGTATTCTAAGTGATAACGCCGCTGATGTCTGGTCCTCTGGCCCCAGAAAGGTCCCCACCATGGAGATCATTACCTCGATCGTGAGGATCAGCGGCTCCAAGTCTTGGTAGACAATCTTCACTCGCTCAGCAGCACGTTTGGCCTGAACCTCAGACTCTGCGATCACGGCACAGACGAGCTGACCCACACAAGTCACCTACACACAGAAAGACCTTTGCAGTCAAGGAAGGCACCAGGTTCTCTCTTTTGTTCATTTTCCTCCTTCCTCCCAGCACGGGGCTAGATACAGACAGATGTAGCCCCTTCACATCTGTCCATGCCTGTAACCATAGTTAGCCTGCTGGTGCCAGGCACTAGGGGATGTTGAGAACCTCGTGCTGTATCATGGGCAGTGATGGCTGCTGGGGGGCAGGAGGGAAGTTGTCTTGAGGACAATGGACTCAGGCTACAGGCCAAGCCAATGGGGCTTCTGGAGGGCCCACTGGCCTAGGAAAACTGTCTCATGACCTGTGGCTGCCCCACCACAGCACAATCGGGGATGTTCTGAGAGAGGCAGCTTTTTTTGTTGTTGTTGTTTAATTGTTGGTGATTCACTGAGGGTACAGGAAACCATGTTACACTGACTGCATTTGTTAGGTATAGTCCCTTTTATAACTGTGTCTTGCCCCCAAACGGTGTATCACACCCGAAACCCCACCTCCCTCCCTCCTTCTCTCTCTGCTCTCCTCTCCCCCACCCTCCACTGTGTAATAGGTCATTAATTGTTGGAGTTCACGTGGGGACCAGGGAAGAAGGTTCAGTGTGTGGGAAAGGTGACTCCTGCCTCAGAAAGGTAAAACAGTCTGCTATTGACTTCTCTCTCCCACCTAACAGCATGATTCACAATTCAAACTTAATCACACATTTAAAAAATCTACTTTAAGGCTCAGCACTTGTAGCTCAAGCAGCTAAGGCACCAGCCACATACACCAGAGCTGGCGCGTTCAAATCCAGCCTGGGCCTGCCAAACAACAATGAAAACTACAACCAAAACATAGCTGGGCATTGTGCCAGGCGCGTGTAGTCCTAGCTACTTGGGAGACTGAGGCAAGAGAATCACTTTAACCCAGGAGTTGGAGGATGCTGTGAGCTGTAATGCCATGGTACTCTATCCAGGGCGACAGCCTGAGGCTCTGTCTCCGAAAAAAAAAAAAAAAAAATCTACTTTATGCTATTAGGTCTTCTCCACAATGAGCATATAATAGTTTTATCATCAGAAGATAATTAGTATTGAAAGCATTAAGCCTAGAACACACAAAAATATGTTTGTTGGCTGGGGGAGGGGGGCAGCGAGAAGAGAAATGAAATCAGAGGGCAACATGTTGATAGTTTTTGAAGCTGGGTGATAGATCTTTGGGGTTCATTGTATTATCAGTCTTTATTTTTGTGTCTGTTTACAATGAAAGCAATTTTTAAGGTATAAGGTGAATTTTAAGTGAATGTTTAAAAAGGAATTAAACCTGCAAAGGCCACAGTTGCCGCTGGTGCTGTTTGGTGCTATCTATGGAGCTGTTCTTTGCTCTCCGCAGACACTTGGTTTTACTCTTGTGACAGGCACAGAGATGTGGTCCCTGAGATGCTCATAATCTATGTAAGTGCACCTGAGCAGGTAAGTAGTATTGCACAGCTGCAACCAGTGTTACTTATTTAGTTAATGTTTATGCTAAGGTCATAATTCTCATTGTCTCTGCCAGGGCTGCACAGCCCTGCCTTGGGGGAGTTTCAACCTTGAGTTCAAACTTCCCATCATCAAGCTTTCATTTTTATCAACTATATCTGCTAGGGAGAGCCAGAGGTTGGGAGTGTTTGAAATAACAAAGCTCTTCTGGGTAAACACTGAACTGAGAAGTCTAAGTTTGGCAGAAAACCTGATGACTGCTGTGCTTGCTGCATTTTCTGATAACTCGAGGTACAGTAGCCAATGTTTTAATCATTTTCAATGTTCAAATGGCAACAACCTTATCACTGTGCCTCTCCTCATTTGCCCTGATGCATGGGAGGCAGCCTGTGGAATACACAGAGGAATCAGACACAGGTGCTCACGCAAGGAATTACTCTAGGTGGGGAAATATGTTAAGACACGGAATAAAAGAGCTTAGTATAAGAAGAGAAGTACAGAAAAGGTTCATTTTGTTTTCTTCTCCAGGCTCTAAGCTGCATGAGGGCAGGGGCCACACTTAGGTATACAGCCAGGGTGACCAGACATAACAGATGCTCACTTATAAAAGGCCCCAAATACATGGCAGTATGAATGAATGAGCCAGAATAAGTTCAGAGAAGGAGAGAAAAGTTCTGGTTTAAAGGATAAGAAAAGGCTTCAAGGTAAATATACCACTTGAACTCAGGCTTCAGTGTGGGACATACTGAGACCGTAGCAATAGTAAGAGATTCTCAGGGAAGGGGGTTGCAAATCAAAACTATCACAAATCTCTTTTTGTTTATTTTTTCATATGTGTTAGCGGCATACTTCCTTACCATCAGAAAATACAAAACACTGAAGTGTGTGCATGTGTGTGTGTGTGTGTGTGTGTGTGTGCGCGCGTGCGCGTGTGTGTGTGCGTGTGCGTGTGTGTATTTTAGAGATAAGTTCTTGCTCTGTCACCCACGCTAGAATTTATGGCCCCATGATAACTCACTAAACCTCAAACTCCTTAAACCCCTGGGCAAGAGCAACCCTTCTGTCTCAGGCTCCTGAGTAGCTAGGACTACGGGTATACACCACCATGCTAATTTTTAATTTTTTTTTTTTTTAAAAACCCTGTCTCTGTTCTTAAGTGATCCTCCTCCTCCTCCCAAAGTGCTAGGATTACAGGCTTGAGCCACCACACCTGGCCTAAAGTATCTTTTATATAACTAGTCAACTTGTTTATTTATATGGACAATAAATATATTTTACTTTATTCAATATTAGAACATAGAGTTTTATAATAAACATTCAAAGAATGCAGGAATCTTTTAGTACATGCCCGACTTTTAAGAAAATATAAAGCAGCTTGGCACCTGTAGCACAGTGGTTATGGCGCCAGCCACGTGCACCAGGGCTGGCGGGTTTGAACCTGGCCTGGGCCTGCTAAACAACAATGACAACTGCAATAAAAAAAAATAGTCAAGCATTGTGGCGGGCGCCTGTAGTCCCAGCTACTTGGAAGGCTGAGGCAAGAGAATCGCTTAAGCCCAAGAGTTTGAGGTTGCTGTGAGCTGTGACGCCATAGTACTCTACTGAGGGTGATATAGTGAGATTCTATTTCAAACAAAAAAAAAAAAAAAAAAAAAAAAAGAAAGAAAGAAAAGAAAATATAAAGCACAATTAACTACAGAAGTTGCTTTTCAAACAGAAAGCAAAAATGCTGTACCTTATCTGTTTGCAGAAATTTCTCAGATTCAGAGAAAAGGCAAGATTTTATGCAACCAAGATGTTCCTCGGTTAGGATGTCCACCACGCCTGGCAGGTTGAGAGCTTCTGATAGGTCAATAGACCTAGGTGATAACACACACAGCAGAGATCCTTAGAGCAGCCAGACCATAGAAAAACACAGGTAATTAGAGAGTAAGATATGAGAGAGGTAAGGCGTGACAAACAGCTGCTTCCGCAGTTCTCTGTCCTACAATTGGGAGAACATTTCTGGGACAAGGAAGTAATTTTAGGAAAGGAAAAAGTGTAGTTAATTCTACATTTCCATCCCATTTGGTCTCTGATTGGCAATGGATATCGCCAACAAATCATTTACCTCCTTCATCCCACTGCTTGTCACTCACATGACTTAGATGAGAAGTAACCACTTATACCTATCGGGCAACTTCCCCACTTACACAATCTTAGCATGGGCTCTTGAACTAGTTACAAAAGTCAAGAAAAGTTCCCGGTCCACGGCAGGCATGTCGTCGCAGTAAATGGCTTCTCCCGTGGCATGCTTCATACCAGACAGGTGCATGATGGGCTGGCCAATCGGGTCTTGAGGAAGCTGCTTTTGGTCTACATTCTGTTTAACAAATAACCAAAGTATACTTTTTATAGTTGTGTAGAGAAAGTAGAAATAATCCTGTTATGAACAACTTTCCAAAGAGGGTAACCACATAATTTACACCAAAACCAGAGCACTTTTTTTTGAGACAGAGTCTCGCTTGGTCACCCTCAGTAGAGTGCCATGGCATCTTCTCACAGCAACCTCAAACTCTCGGGTTCAAGTGATACTCTTGCCTCAGCCTCCCAAGTAGCTGGGACTACAGGCATCCACCACAATGCCCAGCTATTTTTTTTTTTTAGAGATGGGGGTCTCACTCTGGCTCTGGCTGGTCTCGAACTTGTGAGCTTAGGCAATCCACCCACTTTGGCCTCCCAAGGGCTGGGATTACAGATATGAGCCACTGCGCCAGGCCCCAGAACACATTTGAAAATGAAAGCAGTCACTACAAATAGTAACTCCAGGACAATAAGCCTATTACAGTAATTCAATAGGCAAAGTGTTATGTAGAGTCATGATGTCTTTGTTTTCTTTCACTTTTTTTGAACACAGACCCCAAAAATCTCTAATGGAAATTCCCTTTGTGTAAGTGACTGTAAATCATTCTTCCTAAACAATATAAATGTATGTCCGCTTGCTAATGCTGATAGATTTCTTAAATTTGTTTATCCAAATTACTTTATGTTTATATAGAAGCATGGTACATATTTCACAGAAGAGTATGATGATATTGTGACGAGGTTTATAGAAAATATTGAGAGTGCGACTTACAACCAGAATGGCCTTTTTACCACTATTTTAAGTAAGGAAGTCTAAGAAATAGATAATCCTAACACCCCCCCCCCCAAAAAAAAAAGCAATAAACAATCCTGGTAGAGAATAGAGCCGAGAGACCTGCAATTTGAATAGTGATTCATTAATGTTACTCTTTCTTAGAGACCCGTGGAGTGAAACATCGTGCTACTGGTACCTTAAATGTGCTTCCTTAACCAAAGTGGAGATTATCCAACATAACGTCTGCCCTGGTACTTTGAATATGAGAGCAGTTGGTTTTCCTAGTTGGATGAGTATTCTAAGAATTGGAGGGATGAAGAAAGGAGGCTAGTGGGATAAAAGACAAGACTAAAGCCAAGCTCAGAGCCCAGGGCAAAGGCTGCATCTGAACTAAGCCCTGTGGCGATCCCACCCCTGAGTCTTGCATCAGCACTGAATTTGGTGCTGGGCTGAGGCCAGACTCCCAGGGGATTCCTCTAGAAGACTTGGGATAAGGGACATACACGCTCAGGTTGGCCAGCATGAGATCTGGGAAAAGCTAGGGAAGCTTCTTCCTCCCTCCACCCCAACTGCTCCCTCGTATCACAGTTCTCAGGACGACCTGGAGCCCTGGATCAGGGAGGGGTCTTCCTTTGAGATGAGCCTCACAGTGCCAGGCTATACATCATATGGCACAGGGGAGGGAAGGTACGTGTCACCAACAGAACACATCCTGGTTAAAATCCTTTATTAGGAGAAAAAAGAAGCTGACTGATGTCTGACTTAGTGTTGTCTAAGACATTTGAGGGAATAAAAAGCTAAATACTTTTGTATTTGATTACCAGATTGTGCAGTTTGACAAGGCCTATTTAGTACCTATTGACAATCAGTGAGATATTTGAATCCACCTACAATGATCTCTCACTTCACTCAAGTCAGCTTTGATCTGATGGAAGTGCTCCAAAGCTCTCATGCTAGACTTGCAATCAGGAAAGCTGTCTGGAGTCCCCTCAGTCACTGAGCACACTGTCTTTCCATGAAGATGTTTTGCTTTCTCTTCCTTTCTAAACATTTGGCTGTAACTCGGGCAGTTTTGCTTAGGAAGGTGTGAAATGTGCAGTTCTTCAGTGCCCTCGCTGCTCACAGAACTCAGGAAGCGGAGTCCTCACTCACTGCCAACCTGCTGGAGGGTCTCCCTGGTGGTCACACAGGGAGGGTGTATAGCACACGCCCAGCAGGAGGGGCTCAACTGCCTCAATCCCAACTTGAACTTTACCTTAGAAACATAAACAATGTAACCTAATCATTGGTATCCTCATTTAATGAATTAAAAATACATATATGAGTTAAAAAAAACAAAAAACAACCCCCTGGGTAGAGAAAGACCAGAGGTTCTCCGAGCAGGTGGCAGGCCTGGAATATCAAGAGAGAAGGACAAATGGCACATGTAACTTGAGAACATGTTCAGGATCATTATTGATTATTTAGAAAATGAAAAAAAATCCTATTGTTTTTGTAATGTGATCGACGAAAAATAAAATTTCAACTAAATTTTGACTGACAATTATGTGCAGAAAGGAGAATGATTTCTACAATGATTTCTACAATTGATTTCTATGTAATTGGTATGAAACCTGTGAAGGGGCCCTTACTCCTATTTTATGTAGAACTTACTGTTTTATAGTAAAATAAATACTGATTTTTATATGTATCTACTGTTTTAATATCCATATTTGTTTTACTTTAATATCAGCTTCAATTTTGTAGTTGCTAGGGTACAGTACACAGAAAAAAAATGAGTATTGGTGAAGTTTTTCTTCGTTTCTCCTTTCCGGTGATTATTGAGTCATCTTGACTTTATAAGATAGAAAGCAGAAGATTATCAAGAAAAATCATTTAGAACTTGGCCCAGGCACCATTAAGTAAAGGTAGATATTAGGCCACAAATGTAGGGGAATGGGAAAAATGAAAGAAATGTTTACTGGGTGGGGTTCAGGCATGAGCAGGGATCTGAGGCAGCCTGACACCTGAGTTCCGTCAACATAGCTCACTGTCTTGTCCTCATGGCCACATGTTCCCTGCAGTTCTCTTCCCCATTTCCTTTGAGAAGCTGAAATGGTAATGAAAAGGAAAAGAACAATGGCGAGCGTTCTACCAGGTATGATTTTCCCTGTGGTAAGGACTGGGTTCCTCTGTAAAGTATTTTCCTGCAGGTGGTAGGGACCGACTTCCTCTGTAAAGTATCCCCCAAAGTGCTGAGCTATGATACTATTGGGGCTCTCAATTTGAATCACACTTGGGCAAAGGTTCACTTCTTTTTAAAAACCTAGGAGGTTTTTTTTTTTTTTTTCATCCTGGAAAGCAAAATTCCAGGTAATTCATAAGCTCAGATGCTAAGGAAACCCATTCATTGGTATCTGTAAAGGTGCTCGAGTTGGAGCTCACATAACCCTTTTTACTGTAACTAATCACATTTTATTTTATTTATTTATTTATTTGAGACAGAGACTCAAGCTGTCACCCTGGGAAGAGTGCCCATGGCATCACAGCTCACAGTAACCTCCAACTCCTGGGCTCAAGTGATTCTCCTGCCTCAGCCTCCCAAATAGCTGGGACTACAGGCACCTGCCACAATGCCCGGCTATTTTTTTGGTTGCAGCCATCATTATTGTTTGGCGGGCCCGGGCTGGATTCGAACCTGCCAGCGCAGGTGTATATGGCTGGCGCCTTAGCCGCTTGAGCCACAGGCACCGAGCCACTAATCATATTTTAAAAACCTTTTAAAACCTTGCTGTGTGATGCCTGCCAGAAGATTGAGGAAAAATTCCAAAGCTTTGTCTATAGTCAAATATGAAATCGACTATTTTAGCTAAGGTTACAATGCTTATTATTATTTTTATTTTTTGCAGTCAGTGGAGCTGAAATCTACTGGTGAAAGTGGCTGTACTTGTCTCCTCAACTGGTGATTACTTGAAGCTGTGTGAAATGCTTTCAAAGCAAATGAACTGATATAGGGGAAAAATGCTCATGGTGAATGTTAGCGTTGCTTTAGCAACATGAACTTTTGCATGTGTGTGAGAAAAACCAACTCCTATATATGGAAGATACATTGTACCCAAAACTTTGTCTTGTAATCAGTAATAAACTCCTGTTCAAGATCAACCACTACATGAATATTTTCTTTGTTAATCTGAATGTCTATTAATTTGTTACGTTGCTGTTTTTTTCTGAAGGTTATACCATTGTCAAGGTGATGTTACAGTATCCAGGGGTGGTGAACACGGGGCTAGCCGCATGCGGCTCCCGGCCAAAATGAATTTCGGCTTTTTGCCTCTTATCATTATTTTGTATACTGTGGCTCTTTGCCAAGTTTGGATTTTGTTATGCTGCTTCTGAGGAGGGACCTCTGAGGAGCGATCTCCGAGCGCGTAGTTGAACTTGTTCGCCACCCCTGGGTAACAAGTACATACAATCTGAAGATTTCAGCTGACATATTTTACAGAACATCAGGAAGAGGGCAGGTGTTTTTAGTTTTCAAAATGATCCCTTTCAATGGAGTTTGGTATATCTGAAATATTAAACATATTGAACCTAAAATCCCAAAGGTTATGCATCAACTTCAGTGTTGGTTACAACATACTGTAAGGTTTTATAAGTAAATCCAAAAACAGATTCAATGAACTGATGGTTTTAAAAGATTCTTCATGTTGTTGACTTAATAACACCCTCAAGGTCAAGTTTCTTGATGATAATTTCAAGGAAAAACAACCAAACCTTATCCAGTTTACCAAAAGAATGACTTTGGGCAATATTTTAATGATATTGTGGTAGAAAATTCCATTTGATGTTATAGTTATGAGGAATATTGTTCTGTCCAATAGTCAGCTTTCATCACCAGTTTACAAGTAACTCTTAGAATTTTTGTTTGATTCAAATGTAAAATGTAACTCACAGAAAAACCACTTGGAGAATAGGCATTGGCAAAATACAGAGATTTTTTTTTCCACATTCAAACAACAAATAGGCAGTCTTTTAAAAAACATTATTGCATTTTTATCAGCCTCCAGGGGCTGTGTCTTCTGCTCCTTTGAAAATAAAATCAAAGCAGCCCACGGCCCTGCCTCAGAACACAGTTTTGGCTGTGCTCTGACCTCCACGGTGCCAAGAGCAGAATGTGCCTCTGTGTGTGTGTGTGGGGGGGGGTGCTGGGTAGCTTGTGCACGTGGCTAGTATGAAGCCACAGCACAAAGCATATGGCCTTCAAGACCAAAATCAGCATTTGTCTTTAAAATTACCACAGCTACATTTGTGTCTAGTCATAATTCTTCATTGATTTTGACATCTTAGTTAATACTAAAGGAGCTGTGAGTTCATGAAAGAGAGCTTAGATCTAATTAAGTTTAAGAATCAGCAAGAGACAGTGGGAATGCCCAGTTGAAGGCTCTATAGCCCAGACTCTGAATTCTTTTAAAAATGTCACTAACCTGGTACTTTATTCTACTCCAGTGATGTCCGGCGTGAAGATCTTCTAAGGCACTCTCATACTTGTCTGCAAGGCCAGGATAGTGAACTGGATCCTGGAAAAAAGAAGCATTGTCAATATGTAAAATGGTTTAAAATGTGCCAGAATGGTCTGAGAAGGGGCGGCGCCTGTGGCTCAAGGAATAGGGTGCCAGCCCCATATACCAGGGGTGGTGGGTTCAAACCTAACCCAGGACAAAACTGCAAAAAAATAAATTAATTACTTAATTAATTTAAAAAAAAAAAAAAAAAAGAAAAAAAGAATGGTCTGAGAAGGGCATGCTAGCATAATTCCTACCAAGCATCTCTACTCTGACGTCTAACATGGACTTAATGGTACTCACCCTGGTCAGCACCTGGGAAGTACCAGCAGCTCTGAAAGGTCGCACACACTTGCACACATTGTGAACAACCAACTGAACGTAGTAGATGACTTTCACTATCTCTCTGTTTCTTATGATCTCTCACATGCTTTCCTAAATAACTGTACTGTACAAACCGAAACAACAGGAAGATAGAGGCTAAGTAAACAAAATGGAAAGGAAGAGGATACATGAGCCAGTAAGAAGTCAGAGCCAAAGCACATTGCTGACGGCCCTGCACTCTGCTCTGTGCCACCCGGCCAGCTGGGGAGCAAGAAGGCAGAGGCCACGTCCCCGCCAAGCACCACAGGAGGAAGCACCCAATCTCCAGGAAAAACACTCCTCAGGACCCAGAGAAATGGGTCATTGAGTCTTGACACTTTACACCAGGCATCCTCAAACTGCAGCCTGTGGGCCACATGAGGCGGTGTGATTGCATTTGTTCCCGTTTTGTTTTTTACTTCAAAATAAAATATTTGCAGTGTGCATAGGAATTTGTGCACAGTTTTTTCTTAAACTATAGTCCAGCCCTCCAACGGTCTGAGGGACAGTGAATTGGCCCCCTGTTTAAAAAGTTTGAGGACGCCTGCTTTACACAATATACCTGATGGTTATTCTTTATAATTTAAATAATTTTAATAGAAACAAAAACCAACAAAGGTTACTGTTTTTAAAGACAGGATGCTGAATGCAAAGTATAAGACTACAAGACGAAAGTTTTCAATTGTATCACTTGATTCCCTGAGGAGCTGTCTTAGTTTGCTCTACAATTGGCTTTATTTTTCCACTTTGGATTGCCAGGTGACAACGTGTCACTTATATACGATTTCAAGATTCTGTTCTCAAAATTTTCGTACAGCCCTTTTGGTTCTCAATTGTTCCATCTACAATGAGAAGACACCCTCAAAAGCAACGGTAAGAGAGGACTTTGTGTCTCTCGTTTAAAGTGATCATGCTGATTTCAATACCACATGAAGCGTGTTCTTGGCTTCTACTACATTCAGCTTGTTGGGCTGGCTGTAGCAAGGGCTTAAAAGAGGTCAGTAAGGTTCAAGTTCCCTTTGGGTCTAGTAAATTCATTAAGAGAATTTTCTTCGGTTGTATCCTCCCTATCCAACAATCTTACAGATCTAATTGTTTGTCATTAGGGAGACCGGACAAAAGAATGTCCAGGTTATTACTACTGTTATCATGACTAGCTGAGCAGTTCCTCTGAAGCCCTCGGAGCCCTTTTCAGCCCCTTTCCTACAGTAACGTGTCTCATAACAGTCTTGTGCAGTAGCCACATCATCGTCTTGTGGGTGAGGGAAATGAAGCCTAATGGAGAGAAGAAAGCCAAGCACATGGAGGTAAACCTCATCGTGAAGGGAATGCCTCAAGAGGAAGGAATGCTTCCGATCATTAGCAAGTCCTCTCAACGTTACCTAGAAAAACAGGTCAGAAACAGACCCAGTGGTGTTAAACAAAACCCGCGCAACTGTCTGCTCTACTTACAATCCTTCCCTAAACTCATACCCACCTATGGACAGGCTGAGGGAGGCCCCCAGCAGTCTGGGTGTTTCTAATTTGGGTTTTCTTTTACACACTATAGCTATTTAGCAGGAGGTTGCTGTGTCCACTTTGGGGGTCACCATAGCCCCAGTCCAGAGGAAGCTACCACACGACCAGTTCCACTTACCATCTGCTTCAAAGTCTGTGACACCTCCAGGTAGAACTTGAAGAGGAAGCTGATGATAAGAGTCCTCTTGAACTCAACCTTCCCACCTGGAGCCGAGCCTGGAAGCAAGATTTCGTCCAGAACCAGCCTACACGCTGCATCCAGCATCTCTTCATTCCAGGGCCTGGAGAGTCGAAAGAAAAGACCCCTAGCCTGACAGGACTCACACCTCACAGGCTGGCTGGTGTGTAAGGAAATAGTGTACGCTCCGGAGACAGGAAACCCAACTTCTAATCAGCCCACCATGCCCTAGGGGCCTGGCCTGGGTTTCACACATCCTTGTCTGTAAAAGTGGAATAACAAATAGCAGGGCCTACCTCATAGAGCCATCTTGAGAAATAAGTGACACCCCGTGTAAAATCTTTATCCCAGAAGTCACTGATCCTCCCATCACTAGGACATTCACTGCATGCCACATTCTGCTTTAAGTACCTTATACGAATTCACTCATGTAATCCTCTTAGTGGCCCTATGAGTAGGTAGGATCATTTGTCTCGGACAGATAAGGAAACAGAGGAACCTGAGGGTAAGTAAGCTGACAGAGGGAGTTGTTAGGGGTTGAACTGGAGATTTGGACCAGGCTGTCTGGATCACTCCAGTCTTAAAGCTTATGCTTTTAACCACTATTCTCTATTATTTCTCTTGAAATGGCAGCTGATTCTGAGTAAGCGCTCAAAAAATATTAGCTGTTAGTATATCTGTTGAAATAGGAAGTCAGGCAAGCAAATGCATTTAGCAATTTATTGTAGAACAAACTCACACAATTTATTTTAATCAGGGTAAATTATTTTCCTGCAATAAAGAATGCAAATTTGTACCACTGGGAGATAGGCTCTCTCTCACACACACACATGAAATGATGCTTATGTCAGAATTTAATAAAATCAAGACACATAGAAAAAATGATAAAATCTTATTGGAATTCTATGCCATTAAATAGAAAAGTACTAAGTGTTTTTCTTCTTATTCTTACATCTCACCACAAAAGGGCTATTCTGTTAGTTGGAGTCTAATGATACCTTACCTTCCGATGAGCTTCTGGCAGGAATTCTTGGCACAAATGGTGGTTGGGCCAACGCCTCCATATAAAATGGATAACTCTCTGATGATGCCATCCCTTTCTCCAAAGAAGACTCTCATTCCTGAATTGACGATTGCCAGTGCATTCTGGTGCCTCTGGGCTTGTCGGAAAGCTGACACAAATTCCCACTATAAGAAAAAGTGACGACTATGTCCGAGGCAGTTTGAGGACATTGCCTTATTTGCCTTTGTCACATCCTCTGTTATGAGCTGAATTATGTCCTCCCACCCAATTCATAGGGTGAAGTCCTAACTGCTAGTACTTCGAAAGTGATTATATTTGGATACAGGGTCTTTATAGAGCTAAAGTTAAAAGGAGGTCAAGGGCCCATGGGTGAGCCCTGATTCAAAATTGTTGGTGCCTTTATAAGAAGAGGAAATTTGGACACAAACACGTACAGAGAGAAGACCATGTGAAGATAGAGGGAGAAGACGGCCATCCGTAAGCCAGTGTCAGAGGCCTCAGAAGAAACCAAGCCTGCCAACACCTTAGTGTTAGACCTCTAGCCTCCAGAAAGTTAGGAAAGCACTTACCCTGTGTGGTAGCCCTGGCAAATGAATACAGCCTCTAAGGCAGGCTTTCTTATTCCCATTTTACAGATGAAGAATCTAAGGCTCAGGGTGATGCAGTAGTTAGTGCAGGGCTTGACAACAGGACTCAAACCTGAGTCTATCTGATGCCAAAGCTCTTGTTTTTTCTACTAAGTCCTATAGCAAATGTATTTCTTCAGCCCCTTCAAACCCTAAGAAGTGTATTCTTCTGGTCTTATTTAGAAAGATCTCCTGATTCTTGGAATGAGAGGGGCATGAATAACACTAATAAAGGTAACTATTCACGAGACCTCTTAAAATAATGACCTCATACTATCTCTTGAAGTTGAAATGTTATCTTCCCTATAAAAAAATACTCAACACTTTTTCTTAACCCACCATGTGTTGGAATAAATAAGCTATGCTCCCAGGAAAGGCTGGAAAGTGACAGGATGACATTCTCACCTTCCTTGAGTAGGGGATATTCACTGAGACCAAGATTTCTTGAGGCTTAAGATCTGCACTGGGGCACTTGCTGAGAAACTGCTCATTTAAAGGAATCTGTCGTTCTCCTTCTGTGGAAAGAAATGATAATTTCCCTGGAATCTATGGTCTATTTAGAAAACTTCTAAAACATCAGAAATAATTCTATCAAATTCCTGAGGGTATTGATTGCTCAGGGAAAGAAATGTTCTTTCTATGCTTAACAAATCTTTCACCATTGCAATTTACAATGTTTTTCCAGTCTAGGTTCCACTTCTATCTGCCTTCCTTGCTTGTTTATGGACAAAAATATCAAACAGAGTAGCCCAGAGTTTTAGGTAGAACAGGACCTTAGCAGTCCTCTTACTGAACAGGACAATTCACTTACTCGGAACTTTACAAGTGGGAATTAGATAATAATTAATTCCTTTGAAATTTTGATCAAGTCAGTCAACAAATATATTTGTTATAAATGAATTTATTGTTTCTAACTAAGAAACAGAATAGGTACAGTAGTGAATAAATAAATGGCCTTCAATGAATTTGTATAATGGTGAGGTGTTGTTTCATTTGCTTACACCTTTTCCAGCATCAGAAAATGTCAGTTCTTTAATCAATATGTTGGGAGGAAGAATACTATATTTACAAAATATTCATTACAAAATTTTACCAAGAAGTGGCCAATATATAGAGAATATGTTATAACACTTTATAAAATTTTGTAATAAATATTTTATAAATAAAGGTATATTTAGCTACAATTTCTCATTTTCCCTATGTACAGCAACTTTATGGGCAACTTTTTGGACACCCTGTAGTTTAAAGCTATAACAACATGAAAGCTATAGCCATGAAAGCTAAAAGGATTTTGGTGGTATTTTTCTTTTCTTTCTTTTTTTTTTTTTTTAACAAATCTTGTGTTAAGATATGACTTATAATAGATTGCAGCAAGGGAGGTGCTCTGCTATGTACAAAACCCCAGACTAAGAAGCTTTTAATGTCTATATTCACATCACAAAACCTGTTTCTTATGGTATCACTTTTAAAGGAGATGTTACATATAAAAATTTCAACGCACATGTTCTTTCTTAAGATAATTTGGGGGCTTAGATGATATAAGGGGTAAATATTTAATAATGCAGGTAAGAGAAAGCTAGTCCATATTTTTAAACTTAAAAAAAAAAAAAATTTTGAGAGGGCCAATTAGAACTTCCTAATAATGGTTGAGAAATTGGAATAAGAAAAATAAATTTAATATTCTGGACTTAGTTTCAAAAACAAAAGTCAAGTAAATAAATATAAGAATGAGGCCAAAACATCATTTATCCAAGATGAATGATAGGGTTCCACCAATAACAAATTAAGTATAAGCCCAAAGCATAATTTGGGCACCACAGCACTCTTGTGCTGTGTGGAGAATGTCTTCAACAAGGGGGCCTGATTGTTCTTAACAGCGAATGGTTCTCTTCAATAATCAAATCCTATCTGGACATCAACCAAGACAAGCATGTTCAATGTAAGGTGACTAGTATGAGAAAATATCTAGCACAAAGTCTAAAAGAGAAGCAGATGAGGAGATAAGGAGTGTGTGGTATTAAGACCACTTTCCAGCATCCAGAAAGGCAGAGAGAATTAATGACATAATAAGGAACAGTTATTTTCAAAACTGGACTTCCTGCCTACCCAGAAAGAAAAAGGGGTAGGAGTAATAGGTTTAGTAATACCCAAGTAGGAGCTGTCACTTACCTTTTGATAGCAAGTTCAGGGTGCAGTTACCCACAGCCAGGAGAGGATTCAGATCTGAATCTAGATGTCTGCTTACGATGTGTCCCCCTAAAGACTTTTTAAAAATAAGGAGTTATTTTCACATCAGTTATGCAATTATAAAGACACAGTGCTAAGGTAAAGATTAACAAAGCTTTAGAGAACAATTTTTTTTTTTTTGTTGTTCTAAAATAATGAAAATGCCATGATCAGTGACTCATATCAGAGTTTGCTATCATTAAATACGTACAGCCATGTTTCTGATCTGGGACCCAGCCAGAGTTCCCAAATGCTTCAAGAGAGCACGGTATATCTGTGTCTTCTCCTCTGGAAGCTTCTGGACCACATCAGCCAGAATGTTCTTCACCTGGGCCAGGCTAAGGCCAGCACCCAGGGTCAGCTCTGAAATAAAGTCATTTGTAAATAATGCAACGTGATCAATGATGACCTGAAAATGGCCATTAGACCAAAGCTACAGACATGAAATCTTCATATTAGATACAGGCCTCCCTGCTTATTGGTGGAGGTGGTAGTGGTGGCAGTGATAGAAATGGTGATGGTATTGATGGGGTGGTGTGATGATGGTGGTGGTGGTGATAAAGTTGGTAGTGGTGATGGAGGTGGCAGTGGTGGTGGAGGATGGTGATACAGGTCACAGTGGTGATGGAGGTGGTGGTGGAGGTGGAAGTGAAGGTAGTGATGAAGGTGGTGGTGGTGATGGAGATGGCAGTGATGGAGGTGGTGGTGGTAGTAGTGCAGGTGGTGATGAAGGTGGTGGTGGAGGTGGAGATGGTAGTGGTGATGGAGGTGGCTGTGGTAGTGGTAGAGGTGGTGGTGGTAATGGAGGTGGTGACAGAGGTGGTGGTCACAGGGGTGGCAGTGTTGGTGGAGGTGATGGTCATGGAGGTGGTAGAGGTGGTGGTGGTGGTGGTGGTAGCAGAGGTGTTGGAGGTGGTGATGAAGGTAGTAGTGGTCATGGAGGTGGTAGTGGGGAGGTAGAGGTGGTAATGGAGGTGGAGGTGGTGATAATGGAGGTGGCAGTGGGGAGGTAGAGGTAGTTATAAAAGTGGCAGTGATGGAGGTGGTGGAGGTGGTGGTGGTGGAGGTGATGATGAAGGTAGTGGTCATGGAGGTGGCAGTGGGGAGGTAGAGGTGGTGATGGAGGTGATAATGGAGATGGTGATCAGGAAGGTTGTGGAGGTGATGATGGAGGTGATGGTCATGGAGGTGGCAGTGGGGAGGTAGAGGTGGTGATGGAGGTGATAATGGAGATGGTGATCAGGAAGGTTGTGGAGGTGATGGTCGTGGAGGTGGCAGTGGGGAGGTAGAGGTGGTGATGGAGGTGGGAAGGTTGCTGATATGGAGGCTAAATTCTTTGTGCACTCACTCTATGAAGCACTGTACTGAATGCGTTAGGTAATCTCCAAGAATCTGTACAAACCTATGGATATTAATGTCCCCATTCCACAGATGAAGAAACTGAGACTTAAGTAATTTGACTAAGATCTTATAGCTAATAGACATCATTTTCAAGAGTTAGTTCAGTGGTGCTTTGAACCTACACTTTTTGCTCCCCCTCATTGCCATTAAATCAAGTTCCTCTACAGTAGCGGGGCTGTGTGGCTGCAACCCACAGGAACTGCATTAAAGGCTTGCGGCATTAGGAAGGTTGAGAACCACTGCTCTGCAGGAAGGGAAACCCAGCCTGTAAGCTGCTGGATGAATAAACTTGCTTGGCTTGCTACTGTGCTGCTGGAGCACAACGGCTGCTCTATTCAGCTTTATCTCCTACCCAGCACTCAGCACACTGTGCTTCTCTGAGCAGTGTTACATTTCTCTGACACTGCAGACAGAGGAAGTTCTTCAGTAAAAATCTGGCTATTCAGAAAATTAGTACCTAAAGTCACTTTAGAGAATTCTTTCCAGACTCCTCCTCCCCTGAATGTTATCATTTCTATAAGAAGAGAATCTCTGTGTATATTATAATTAGGAATAATTCTTTTTCTGCTTGTGTGCTGGGAAAGGTAAATAAATTAATTAATGAATTTTAACTAAGAAAACAAGGACTTAAGAACTCACCATTATCTGCATGGTTTACAACACTCAGTTCTTCAATTCTATCAGGAGAAATTACAACTGGGTGAAAGACGCCTTTAAATTTTACTTCAGGCCCTAAAGAATTTGGAAAAATAAGAACAGAATAAAGGGGCTATCATTTTAATTTTGGAATTATGATTAAACTGATGTTTTAAAATATTTTTTAAAAGCATATATTTTTTTTTTTTTTGAGACAAAGTCTCACTTTTTTAACCCCAGTAGAGTGCTGTAGAGTCACAGCTTACAGCAACCTCAGACTCTTAGGCTCAAGCAACTCTCTTGCCGCAGTCTTCCAAGTAACTGGGACTACAGGCACCCGCCACAATGCCTGACTATGTTTAGAGACGAGGTCTCACTCTTTTTTTTTTTTTTTAATTAAATCATAACTGTGTACTTTAATGCATTTATAGGGTACAATGTGCTGATTTTTGGCATCTTGCTCTTGCTCAGGCTGGTCTCGAACTCGTGAGCTCAGGCAATCCACCCTCCTCAGCCTCCCAGAGTGCTGGGATTACAGGTGTGAGCCACCGCGCCCAGCCCCATGTATCTTTCTGTTCGTCTTCTTATTGTCAAATTACATATAGGGAAAATGGCTAAGTAGATTTTCATTAAACTTGGAGGACTTTTAAAACTGTCACCCTTAAAACTTGGGCCATAGGGAACACTCAAAATTCTCCTTTGGAAGATTCTAGGAGCTCCTCCAAGAGCTAGGGGGGAAAGTGAGCACACTGGACACAATAGGAAGGCTCGCGACAGTTTGAGCGAAACTTACGCTACCTATTGAGACACGGCTAAGAGGATATAAGGAGCAATCAAACACAGGCCCAGAGAAACCCCCCATGGAAGGGCAGACAGCTGGCACTGGGGCTGCTGCCGCTGCTCTGCTGCAGAGCAGGCCTCGGGGTGCAAGTCTGCACTCTGTACCACCCAGGGGCCAGAGGAGTTACTTATTTAACGATAGTTACAAAGTTGCTTGAGCAATGATGAGGAAACCAAGTCTGAAGGATGTTCAAAATGTTACTTCAGACTGCTTTTCATGAGAACACACATATGGTGTTTATTTCCCCCAAGTTTCCTCAGTTTCCCCTTGAGTAGTCCCTGGGGTTCTACATACCCACAGAGGTGTTCCCCATGACAACAGGAGCCTGGGGATACTTGAATTTAGCTTCCAGAAGTTCCTTCAGGGTCACTGGGGAAATCCATGTCATTCTGTCACCACGGAAAACCCTGGTGCTCTGTGGTTGATTCTCAGCCATTATCTATGGAAAAGGCAACAGGGACTCAGGATGCCTCGCGGTAACATTCCAGCCTGTTCCTGCTCTATCATTGTAGGAACAGAGAGAGCAAACAAATTCAAGGCTTCTAGAAAACAAAAGTGACCCCAAAGGAGAGCTTTCCAAGAAACCAGAGTTCAGGGTGAAAGTGTGATGGTATTTTACTACTAGAGATCACGCCATACATTTCCCTTTGGTGCTCTTACGTCTCCAAGGAATTCATTTTAATGCTAAAAAGTATACCCTGTTCAATTTTGTCAAATCATTCTGAGGAAGAAAAAACTTTGCCAAACATAAAGTAGGAAAAACGTCCACATCTGCACACATGGTTTTACAGCTTTATAGACACTATCTGCTGCTTCTTTCGGTCAACCCATGTGTCTCCCGTGGAGACTCCACCTCCCCCTCAGTCCATTCTCTTCAGACCTGAGAGACCGATGACAGACTCTTGAGAATCCAGAAGCAAAGGCCCTTCCTGGCATTCCACCACCAGTCCTCTGGGAGGAGCTCAACGCTGCCATCCTTACCATTAGCTCAGGAGGAAATATCAGCTCCTGGGTTGGATCCAGCGGCAGGAACTCCTCTTCTGAGAATAGTTTTGGACTTGTCTTAAAAAGAGAAGGTACCAGAAGTTATTTTCATCAAGAAACTTTACTTTGAAATCCCATGTGGAATGAGGTTGGAAGAAGACAGATGTATAGCCTAATATGGCAAACAGGAAAAGAAAAAAGCCAGCTGGCCAGGAATGATCTCTGTGCTGCAGGCTAAGAGCTCTAACACAGACTTAGACTGTGTTAACACAGCAACTCCGCGCAGATGCCGATGAGCTCTGCAGCCCTCAGTGCCTGCACATTCTCTCTGGAGTCTGGGGACAGCAGAGGAGGCAGCAGGATAGTCCCCTGAACCACTCCCAGCATGACTTGCTCCTCCTGTCCTTTGATTTCCCTGACACCTCCACTTTCCATCTCCCTTGAAAAATGCTTTTTTAAAAACTAAGAGACACTAAGGAGGCTGGGCACAGCTCATGCCTGTAATTCTCACTCTGGGAGGCCAAGGAGGGAGCATCACTTGAGGCCAAGAGTTAAAGACCAGCCTAAGCAAGAGTGAGACCCCATCTCTACTAAAAATAGAAAAATTACCTAGGCCTGGCAGTGCCTACCTGCAGTCCCAGCTACTCAAGAGGCTAAGGCAGGAGGATGAGGTTTGAGCCCAGGAGTTAGAGGGTGCTCTGAGCTATGATGGTATCATTTTACTTTTTTCGAGACTATCTTGAAAACAACAGTAAAAAAGAAACTAAGAGATACTATGGGATCTGTGTGTTTTCTCTCTTACAGATGTTCTATTTCAGTGGTTCTCAACCTGTGGGTCGTGACCCCTTTGGGGGTCGAACAACCCTTTCACAGGGGTCACCTAAGACTATCCTGCATATCAGATATTTGCATTATGATTCATAACTTTAAGACAAGTAGCAGAATTACAGTTATGAAGTAGCAATAAAAATAATTTTATGTTTGGGGGTCACCACAACATGAGGAACTGTATTAAAGGGTCATGGCATTAGGAAGGTTGAGAACCACTGTTCTATTTAAAGGGAATAATATGTGGAATGAGAGACAAAGTTGCTAGAATAAAATCTTTTTTATAGAGATAGAGTGAGAATGGGAGAAGGGACATGTTGACACATCTCAAATTAGTCAACCTGTGGGTAGCCATTTATTCTTCCTAAGAGTAAGTCAGCTGCTGTTCACATCCTGAGAAAACTTAATAAAAACTTTACATTTCACTGACCTTATTTTCTTCCTCATATTCTAGTAATCCATTTATTCCTTGATCCAAAGAGCAAATCCCATTTTCTTTACTTTGACAGCAGCCAGAAGACTAGTGGGCGAAAAAAACAAATCACTAGGAATTTGTTGCTGATTCTACTAAGTAGTAAATAAAGCAGGTGACTTCCAGTTGAAACATAACACAAAATCAATATGTATTGTTAGATACCTGGAAAGAGAGCTGTTTGTACTTAAGTCTATACAAAATAATTCTAATAAGAATTCTGAGTTTATAGGAAGTTTTGAAGAGCAGTGATTATTAAAACAAGTTAAAATATATAAAGGTCTTATAACTGACCCTGGTACATAGCAATAAATATTAAATATTGCCAATGATTGTCAATATTCATTATAAATTTCAAATATTAACAAAAAATACTAATGAGTACTGTTATCATCATCATTGTGTTCTTTGTCTTAATTCTTTGGGGTTCATTGAGGGTACAAAGAATTAGGGTACACTGATTGCATTTGTTAGATAAATTCACTCTAATAATTGTGTCCCTCCCCCAAGGAGTGTGCCATATACCATGATTCTCCCCCACCTTATATTAGATCATGGAATACTATTCAGCCATTAAAAAAGATGGAGACCTTACATCTTTTGTATTAACCTGGATTGAGTTGAAAAACATTCTTCTTAGTAAAGCATCACAAGAATGGTGAAGCAAGAATCCAAAATACACAATTCTAATATGAAGGCAGTAAATGATCTAATGTATCACTGTGTTCCTATCTGTGATGTACCAATTTCATAGTTTAACTTCCTAAGGGCACTCTTATGTCCTTCACATCAACATTGTTTATTTATCTATTCAATAAATATTGATTGAGTAGCCACCCACTCAGTGCACTGTGACTGGCCCTGGGAATGTACACCTCTGTTGTCCAGCAGCCTACAGTCTCGTGATGAGATGGAATAGCACATAGGCAATTGTACCGCATTGGGCACGTGTGCACATGCCCACCACACAGGTCAAGGGGGCTACAAGAGGACCAGTGCAAGGGACCTTGCCCAAACAGTCAGAGAAGACCTCTTGGAAGTAATGATCCACAGCCAGTGCCAAAATGCTCCAGTGCTCATTGTGCGACCAAGGCGAGCTCAGTGAATGTAGGTGAGTTCCCTGGCCAAGATCAAATAAAACAGCAGTTACAGACCTTGAGGTAGGAAGAGACCCATACTTTTAACAAAGGCTGTCCTCCTAATCACACCTGACAACCCCTACCATTCTGTTTCACTGGGGAAAAATATAGTTGACCATGTGTTCCTTTTTACTCACTTTACAGAAAGTCTTGCAGGCATCAATTATGGGCCTGTAGCCAGTGCACCGGCACAGGTTACCTGAAGGACAGTAAACAAGCTCTGTTAATCTAGTGAACCAGAGGCACCCAGAGGCACAGTCCGCAAATGCACAATGGAAATAAGGACCCCATCCTAGAAGAAAACTCAGACATTTCAGTCCACCTAATCTGCCAAGTCAGATTTTTTTTTATCAGCAACTTGGGATAATTACTTGAAAATCTTGAGGCAGATTTTAATGGCTCAGCCATTTGTACTTTTCTGTAAACAGACTTTATGTCCTCTGCTTACATAGGTGCACAAACACAATGATTTCAAGCCAAAAACTTGATCCACAGTCATATTCAAGAGCTTAGCTTCACTTTATAAAAAGCAAGAGCCACTTTATTGAGGTATTAATGACATATGAAAAGCTGGACATATTTAATGTATCCAACTTGATGTGCTTGGAGATAAGCATATACCCTTGAAATCATCACCATGGTCATTGCCATAAACATACCTATCACCTCTAAGTTGCTTCCTGACGTATATTTATTTTGTAGAGGTAAGAATGTTTAATATAAGATCTACCCGCTTAGCAATACAGTATTGTTATTCATAGGCATTATGCTGTAAGGTAGATCTCTAAGTCTTATTCATCCTGCGTAAGTGAAATTTTGTGCCCTTTGACCAATACAGTTGTCCCTTGGTATACGTGGAGGATTGGTTCCGGGACCAAAAAACCAAATCCATGCGTACTCAAGTCCAGTAGGAGGGCCCCATAGAACCTGCATTTACATGAAAAGCTGGTCTTCCATATACACAACTACTATAATTTTATTCTGCTTTTGGTTGATAAAAAGCTCTGTATAAATGGACCTTCACAGTTTGTACCGATGTTGTTTAAGGGTCACCTGTACTTCCTCCCCTAACCCCAGTAGCCATCATTCTACTCTCTGCTTCTGTGAGTTTGACTGTTTTAGATTCTACATGGAAGCGGGTTCATGTGGTATTTGCTCTTCTGTATCTGGCTTATTTCACTTAACACAATGTCCTCCAGGTTAAAATATATTGCTCAAATGGCAGTGTTGCCTTCTTTTTCTTAAAGGAAAAAAAGCCCTCATTAATGCTGTGGTACTTATCAATTTATTGCAAAAGAGAGAGGGAGAGAGTGCTAAGCTTCAGTTGACAGAAAGATCAAAGTCAAAAAGAAGTTCAAAGGCATTTGACAGCAGCAAACTATTAAACTTTGGAAGCAGTCAGGCACACAGTTTATTTACAATATGAAATTAAATAATTCAAACTTAAAGCTGCTGGAACTTTAAATTATTTTGAGGCTTGAGAAGAAGATAACTATGTATGGCTTGGATCATACAACATGCAGCTGCAGCTTCTGCTTTCTCTGTAAATGATTAGAAATAACTGAATGGCAGCAGAGATAAGACCCCTTCGGATCCACACTCCTCCTCACAGAATGTTAAAGCAATCTTCCTTGAATGTAGCAAGGTGTGGTTGATCAAATCGCTTAACGTGTGGACTGGCCTTGTATAGAAAATATCCAACCCTATTAAACTTCTCTGTTTCTGCTTACACACGTGAAACCTTAACTTCCTACTCCTTTGGAGTCTGTCTTTCCCAGGTGGTCATCCTGGATGGTCATCCACAAACTGCATGCTTGAATAAACTTGATACTTGATCATATTTTCTGACTCTCATTGCTTAAGGTCAACAATGATCAGTCCAGTGTTTCTCACAGAGGTCTTCTTCACCTATCCCCAAATCTGAGGTCCTTATTGCAAAACAAGGTCACTTAGTTAAGCTCTCTGAGGGTGTGTTTTGGGATCTTCATTATTCATAAATTCCCCATGTATGTCTTGTGTACCCTAAAATTTGTAGACCCTGCATTGTAACACATAAAGGCAATCAGGCAGAAGGCAGTTATGTGCTAAGTCACTCCTCTCTACTTCCATGGGCTTGGTTCTCCCTGGAACACTGTTGCAGAGGAAGTGTATACAAGAGCGTTAGGCTGTCGTTCTCGAGCAGAGAAATGAGGTCCTCAGGAGGCAGGAGGCAAAGACAAATAGAGCCACAGAGAGTTTCAGTAGAAATAGGATGTCAGAGGCTATCATGTTCAAAAATTGCTTAGACTCCTGTGATGAGGACCCCTTCCCAACACACACACATACTGAGCTCCTGAACTTGATAAAGTGGCTCCAGAGTAGATAGAGACAGCTCTTTGGAACAAGTATCAACACATGATCTCAGCCTCTTTGGCTTCACGCTATCCTCATCAGCAGCCCTCTGCTCCTTAATACAGTCCTGAGAGTGCCCATGTGACAGGGGAGCATGGTGACAAAGCAGCCTGCGGAGATAACAAGACTCTTTCCAGGCATAAATGAATAAACTGACTTTAAAGAAAACAAGCAAGCAACAAAAAATGGAGGAGACACAGATTAAAAGAGACTTCCTGACTACGTCAGCCAAATACAACTGTGGGTCTGGTTTGGATCCTGATTTGAGCAAACCAACCCTTCCATTTATTGGAGATACAATTTTGAACAAAATTATCCTTTACAACCTGTTTCTCCATTTATGAAATGGGAATGATATTATCTTATAAAGTTACTGTGAGGATTAAAGGAGATAATCTTCAAACAACATTTAATACAGTGTGTGGTAGTCAATACAGTAGTTGGTGTCTATTATGAGCTGTCCTCATCATCATCACCATGTAAAAATAAACACACATACACAACCTACCACCAAGAGCATCAGTTAATTGATCCAGAGTGGGCTCTGGATGGTTCCTGAGCAGTGAGTAGATGGACATCACCATCCCAGGGGTACAGAATCCACACTGGGTACCGTGACACTTGGCGATCCTCTCCTGGAAGCACAGAAAGGTTGGAAATGCAGAATCTTGGGCCCCATCCCAGACCTACTGAATCAACCTGCAATTTAACAAGATCCCAGGTGATTCCTCTGCATGTTAAAGTTGGGTAAGCGGCCCTTGAGAGCCCTTCTCTTCCCAGGTTTCTCCTCCCTGGTGGCTGTGTCATTGTGATGTTTGACCTCATCAGCTTTGGAGCCTCACTGAAGGCAGTGGATTTTGGTCTTTAGAATCACCAGGAAAGCTTCCAGAATTTGAAGGCCCAAGCAGCACCCCAAATCAACTTGGTTTCAATGTGTGCTTGAGGTTATGAATTACTGAGATAAAGGAAGTCCTTTAAAGAAATGAACCAAATTACACTCAAATTGAGAAATGAAACAATAAAAGGAAGGTGATACTTCCTTTATTCCTTCCATGCCTCCCCGCCCTTTCCCACTCCAGCTTTTTCTCTTTGGATTCTGAATTCCAAGGTGCAAATCCATTTTGGAAACTGATGTGGGAGCTCAGCCTCAGTGAGGAAGTGACCAGACACAGACACCCTGTGACATCTCACAGGGTGTATGCAGGCAGAATTCTCTACCTCTGGGTAACGAGGTTTTATAGAAAATAAATAGAAACTGAGATTCCTTCACGTCTAGAGAACTTGAAGTTTAGCCGTTTTCTACGTTGCTCCTCTTTTCCCTCTCCTAAGTGACCTTCATTAACTTAGATTAAAAATAGGTAGCAATGGCATTTTCATGGGCAATGTATATACGTAATTTAAAGAGTCAGGAGTCTGAAGATGCCTTTTCACTTGAGGGAAAATCCTTAACAAGGTGCCACTTTAGGAGAAAAAGCCTCAAAATTCATTGCATATCGGTTCTTATCTTCTGTCTTCTGAACAAGTTGTAAGTTGAATAAATGTTTTTAGTAGCTGAGATGTTCATGCAGCTTTAAGATGTTATTTCTCACCTTTAAAAAAAAAAAACAAGAAGATTCTGTCTCTCAATGTACATGGCTCTTGTTTCTCTGAGTTGGGAAGATATAAGATTAACAAGTACTATCTAATTAGAATACAGAAAATAAACCCAGAGATGCCAGGGTTTTCTTAGAAAAGAAAAAGTCTTCTAGTTTTCCCAAAGCATCTTTCCAATAAGTTGGTCAATTGGACAATTGGACAATTACATAGTCCAATATCCCACCAAGGCTCCACTCTTGGCCCCGTTGGGCTTCAGCTGTTAGCAGGGCCCAGGCAGCAGGCCCCAAACTGCTCTGCTCTCAATCTCAGGGACTCATTACACCACTCATGGTTTTGGAAGCACAGAAACCTTTAAGGAAGAGGCACATCCTCACCTGAACCGGATGGACTCTGGTCTTGGTGCTTCCTATGCCTTCTACTGTGGTGACGGCAGCACCATACAGAGAACAGAGGGGGATCAGACAGGCACTGGCTGGGTAATGTCTTAAAATACAGAAGAGAAGCACCAATTACAAACTACATTGTATCTAGGGGGAAGGGACCAAGCACTCTGGGGCACCTCCACTATGACAGGTTTGTATCACATCCCCAGACTCTGCATACCCATTTTGTCCTTAGCTCACACCACTTTCTCAAAAGTAAAATCTGAACATCAGAATAATTTATTCAGGGTCACAGCTGGAGTCTCACAGGCAGGATTAAACTCAGGCCTCCTAATTCTAATTCCAGCTTTTCGTCTTGAATAAGGGTGGGGGGATGGAGGATGGGGGGTGACATTCTCTAGTCACATGTGACCACCTGTCCACCTAGGAATTATTCCATCTTCCAGGCAGATGCCAGGCTGGGGAATTAGTTGAGCGATAAAGTGAATGATCAGGTAGAGGGCTTCAGAAGGATCAGGACGTGGAACGCAGAGCTCCACAATCCCACAAGAAGCTCTGCTGGGATTCAAAGTCACTCTTAAAATGTTTTCATTCACCAAATGGCCACTACATATGTAAAACAAATGTTCAGCCTCAAAAATTAAGAAAGACTCAACTTAAGGAATTTATTAAATAAAACAACAATTTAAAAAAATGTATAATATCCCTTGGGAGAAAGGCTTGGGAAAATGGGACCCACACACTGCTTATAAGAATGGGAATTAAACTCCCCCGGGGAGACATTTCCCTGAAAGACGTAAAGACCTTTTACTCTGCAAGACCACCTGTATGGATAAGGAAACGGTCAAAGACATAGACATAAATACACCTATCGGAATGTTCATTGATATGTTTCTCACAATAATGAAAACTAATCTAAGTGAACACTATTTGTCGATTGGTTTTGGTACATCCAAATGATGAAACATACACCACCATTAACATTACATTCATTATTTTAAAAAGATATTAATGAGAAATTAACAAAATGTATAAGTTTTTAAACAGCATTGCAGTATGCATCCACATATATACACACAAGAGGTAGATTGGAAGGATATTATTCATATATAAATAAATGTAAATATTTATGGAGTGTCTGCTATGTTCCAGGTGCTAATATTCATTGATGAATAAGACAGGTAACATCCTTGCCCTTGTAGAGTGTACATTCTAGTTAAGGGAAAACAGGACACACATGCATAGTCAACACACATACATATAGACATCGAAATGATGAGAAGTCTAGGAATAAATTAATACGGACTAAGGAAATAGAATTGTGAAGGTGAGGTGGGGCATAGCTATTAAGCAAGGCATAAGGAAGGAGAATGTTAAAACCTGAATGATTCACAGGAGCCAGACATGAAAGGCAGAGGTAAACACACACACACGCACGCACACGCACTCAGGCTGGGAAGCAGCAATGAGCCTGGGATCTTTAAGAACGCAGAGAGGGAGAGAGAGAAGTCCAGGGAGGGTAGAGCACAGTGGTATTTATTCAAGGTCAGGGAACAAGGCAGGGGCTAGATAGGTCAAGGGAAGGCTTCATAGTAAAGGTAAGGAGTTTGAGTATTGATTCAAAGGCAAGTGAGCTTTCAGTTTAGATGTAGAAAGTTGTAATAAACTGTCACTCTCATTCTTAAAACCAAAATGAGCCATGCAAACCACATAATCTTAATTTTTAAAAAACTCAGTAGATACTGAATACATAAAAAATCTTTATGAGCTAAACTTAATAAACAAATGAGCTATTTAATTGACAAGGCTGTTCTCTTCTTGCAATGGAAAGAGAAAGAGGAGCCTGCCTCAGAGAGGGAAAAGGAGAAACCGGAACAACTTTCAACAAACTTTTAATGGTTGCATCTGAGCTGATACAACAGATTAAAATACAAAGCTGGCTGCATTTTCCCCGATCTTCCCCCCCCCCCCCCCGAGAAATCACTGATACCTGGGGTAGTTCCAAGGGGAGGGAAAGAGAGAAAAAAGAAACTTTCCAGGCACTCTGGCCCTTAAAAAAAGAAGTTTCAGAGCAAATGGGAGAACTAAAAACAACAATAACAAACAAACAAACAAAAAACAACCTACATAGTGGGGCTTCACAAAGTATAGACGGGTAAAAAGACAGGGCCGCATGGCTGTGAGAGAGTTCCCAAAGCATAGAAGATGAGATAGAAAGGCAAAAACAACTCCCCAGAAACTAAACAGCTGTCAGCCAGAGCAGGAAGGTATCACTCAGAGTTCAGAAAGCAGGTGGCTTGGCTGTGGAACACAGGCAGACATCTGAAACTTCACCAGGGCTCAGATCTTCAGCCCTCACCTCAGATCTGTGAAATGACACAAATGGTCTAACACGTGCACAATCGGGAGTTCCAGAGGAGAGAGAAGAGAAAGAGTGTGGCACAGACCAGACTCGCTTGAGAAGTTTCCAAAGCTGATAGAAGATATGAACCCACAGATCCAAAAAGCTTGGCAGAGCTGAAGAAGGATAAATACCAAACATAAAGAGATGTCAAACACAGGAAGCCACTGCTGATTTTTAAGGAGCGTGATTTGATCTGAATTATAGCTGAAATAGATCTCTCTGGTTGATGTATGGAGAATGCACTAGATGGGAGCAAGGAGCATGTTAGGAATCTGTAAGAGTAACACAGGAGAGTGATGACGGCATTATCCTCCACTGCAGTTTTAGCTCCATCTTTCCTCTCCAGACAGTATGGGGAGTAAGGCAGACTTTCAGTTTGGACATATGTTATACTTGTTGATAGTACATTCCTCCCCCTACCCCAACCTATTCACATTTCTGGGACCATGTCTGTCTTGTTCATATTGTATCTCCAGCCCTGCAGTTCCTTTCACTCAGCAGGTACCCAATGCATATTTACTACATGAAGGAATAAAAAGTTCAAAACTTATAAACCTTCAACCCTATGTGAGCTTTGCTGCAAGGTACCTTATCTTCTTGGTAGTAGGGCTGTATCGTGATACCATCACCGTACAGGCACCACAGCCTCCCCCTCCACAGCCGTACTTAGTTCCTGTGAGTCGAACTGGAAGCATGGTTAAAGAGAATGTTTTCTGTACCTCTTTTTTCAGAATAGTCCTGACCTTAGGAGACAGCATATCACAGACTCTTAAAAGCATAGCTGAGTTTAATGCATAAAATGTCTGTGTATCACAGGTGCTATTATGATATAGCAACTATAATCTTGTAAATTCTTGATATCCTTTTCTTCCTCCCTTTGGAAATAAATAGACCTCAGTTTACCAAAAATAGGGCCAAGCTAAAAAAGGAAGAGTCTATGCATGTAAGGGCTTGAGTATTTGAATGAATACACTGAACACTTGTTCTCATCTTACCTGTGTTTCTTATTTATTATAATAAATAATTCTTAAAATACTTGTATCATGTTTGTTATATTTCTCTGCCTTTCAGTGGCAGAAACTGCTAGCTGTTCCCTAATTTATTTTTCTTTCTTTTTTTTTTTTTTCTGAGACAGTGTCACTATGTTGCCCTCAATAGAGTGCTATGCTGTCACAGTTCACAGCAACCTCAAACTCTTAGGCTTAAATGATTCTCTTGCCTCAGCCTCCTAAGTAGCTGGGACTACAGATGCTTGCTACAACACCCAGCTATTTCTTTTTTATTGTTGTCATTGTTGTTTAGTAGGCCTGGGCCAGGTTTGAACCCACCAGACCCAGGGTATGTGGCCAGTGCCCTAACCACTGAGCTATAAGCGCCAAGCCTGTTCCCTAATTTCTGTTCTTTATTATTCCTTAGTAACAGAAGCCCCAATTCTTAGATATACACAGGGTTGCCCACGATAAAGAATCTATATTTTCAGCCTCCCTGAAACTAGATGGGGTCATTAACAATGCTGGCTAACAGGATGTAAATATAAGTGTTGTGTATAATTTCTAGGAGGGGAGTGTCCTCAAAAGCACAGGGGTACCTCCTTCCTTGTCAATTACTTCTTCCTTTTTGCTGGAATTCAGATTTGATGTCTGGACCTCAGTGAATGAACTCTGACCCGGAAGAAGAAAGTTGCATGCTGAGGCGAGTAGAGCTTGCTTCCTTATTTCCCAGCCCTGATCCACGTATCTGTGAGTCTGACAGCCAGGCACACAGGTCTCACACACACCCCTTTAACCTGGGGGGTAAATGACCAAGGGACCCATTTACTGCACTTTGAAATCGATCACCCTGGTTTTCATGAAGGCTGCACCCCAACAACGTCTCAGTGCTATGGGGATGAAGTCCCCGATGGCTTTAAAGAACATGGCCTTACCCTGACCAGCAGTCAGTCCAGAAATCATCTACTTTCATTTAGGTGATTTCTGTGCTCTCTTTGTCTAATGGGCATGATATAAGCCCCTGAAACTAGAGGGTAAATACTGTGACTTTTCAATAGAAAAGATGTTTGAGTAAGTTCTTTAAAATTCTATTGTTTTAGTTTCCATTGCTAGTTTCTCTTTTTCATATGGACACTAGAAACAACTTGGTTTTTCTGACAGCCACGATTATGTACTACCTATAAAACTAAGATGTAGAACTTTCCCAAAGATAAACGTAAAACCATAATAGCAGGCAATATGTCTCAACATGGCTCTAAAAAGATATTCTGTGTATCATTTAATGAGGACGTGAAAGCTATATACACAGACACACACACACATACTCAAAGCAAAGAAAAGGATACGCTTTTTCCTCAGGTACGGCAACAGCATTATTTCAGGATCAACATTTCTTTCTGTCACCTGTCCCATAGAGAAAATGAGTTATGCACACAAAGTTGACAGAGATAGTACAAAATTCACATTGGGAGGTACACACTATTTGAGGGAAATGCATAGCAATTAATCCTTCTGCTCACATTTTATTCATGTTGATTTCATGTTCATGGAACGCCTGTGATAAATCATCTCTCTCACCTTTTCAGATCACCTCTCTTAAGTGTAATCTTGAGTCCCACTCCAACTGCGCCACTGTCCTTAGTTCTGAATTAGCACGGTTCTCTAAGGCAGTGGTTGTGTCTACTAATGAGATCACTAATGACTGCTGCCCAGCTTTTCCTAGGGAGTCTAAAGCAAGGGAGGAAAAAGACATTAGCTGAACAGGGTGGAGTGGGGAGAGAGGGAGAGAGCGAGCAAGAATGCACCCTTTTGGAATAAAATAGCCTCTGAGAAATTAATAGAGTTAACTTTTTAAAAAGACTTATTTATCATGTTCAAATAATTACAGAAAACGACCACAACCAACTATGTCCCTCAAATCAAAGAAACAAAGGAGAAGATAAAACGTGTGTGCCACGGGATGCAAGGCCGTGTGGCAAGGACACACACAGGCAGGTCCTCTAAGTAGGACCCGTTACGGCACGATCAACAGGTCACGATTGGTTGTGCTTTCCAAGGTGATTGTGCTTTTTTTTTCTTTTAATTATAAACTTTGGATTTCTTTTAGATTCATAGAACATATAGAAGGACAATTTGCTTCACAATTCCAGAAGCTGAATTCATCTTTCACCATGTTATAATAATTTGCCCCCTGGGAGGTAAGTGGGGAGAAGCATGAGCTTAGCCTACAGCTGCCTCCTCACCCTCAATTCTAAGTTTGACAGCCATGAGTATGACTGTCATTTGAGACAGTGTCACTATGCGAGGTGAGGCATATGCCAGTTGCCAAGGTCAGAGCTGTGCCCTAGAAGACTGTGAGTGTGTGAGTGTGTGTGAGTGTGTGAGAGTGTGTGTGTGTACACATACTATAATGCAAGAAAAAAAGTGAGGTACCTCCCAGGCATCTTCAACTTAATTGGCCCTCCAATGGAACTCTTTATTTGATTCTCCAAAAGTACTCCTTCCTTCTTTTCTCTAACCTATCTGCAATCTGGGCTATTTTCAACTTCTTTCTTTCAATCCATCACAATCAGCATCATCCCGTTCTTCCACTCCCCCTCCCCAAATGATTCTCTAAACACCCTCTCTTCTACTCTCGCTACCTGGAAGGAGCCTGTGTCAACGCTGCCAGATGATTACAACAGCTGCCTAAAAGGTCTCCTTGCCTCTGCTCTTGGCACCCCCCTCTACACCGCTACCACAGTAACCACTCCAAAATCCTAGTCCGATC
The DNA here is from genome assembly GCA_963574355.1 of Loris lydekkerianus. Taxonomy (NCBI): domain Eukaryota; kingdom Metazoa; phylum Chordata; class Mammalia; order Primates; family Lorisidae; genus Loris; species Loris lydekkerianus. Next base: position 92,510 of record CAUYPK010087324.1, on the reverse strand, counting down.
ATCTCATTATCTGCCCAAATTTAACACACTCTGGCCAGCCAAACTGCCATGCTGAGAATTCCTGAATCACCAGGGTGCTTGTTAAAAGAGAATGTCTATGGAATCAGGATTCCTGGGAGAGGGAACCAGAAAATGTACATGTTAAATGAGCACACTGATTTCGTCCTAGGTGAAGTCAATCCAAGCCTTCCTGGAGTAGAAGAAGAAGTTCAAATTCCTTGGCCAGGCCTCTTTAATAAACTGCGCATCATCTCCTGCCACTTGGCCCATGAATCGTGAACTCAGGCCACATGTAAGAACTGGCCAATATCAGCTGTGCATGGACTTTCACCTTCACCACATCCACCTACAGGCTTCTTTCTGTCCTCAAAGTCCCTTTTGTCTCTACCTGGCAGAATTCTGTCATTCCATGCCCTGTCAAATGTCCCCTGTGCAGAGTGCTGCCACCTAATACAAGTGGCCCAAGTGACCATGCTCCTCTGTGTTTCCATGGCCAGTCCAGGGCCAATGTCCTCATCCCTTCTTTCATAGCACATTTTACTCTGTACCATAATTACTTGTGTATGTGTAAGCCTACCTCGATTCTGAGAGAAACCATCCTGCTATTATTCTTGGTGTCAAACTCTGAGCTTTGTGCTGGGGTATGTCATAGCGATATACAAATTATATGTAGTGTATATATACTAATTAAATGAATGACTTGAACATGATATATACAATTTGCTATGAGAACACCAAGAAGAGAAGAATGATTTCCCATAGACTGGGGCATCTGAACAGAAGGAAAAGAAAGAAAAGCAGAGAAGCTACTGGTAGCAGAAACTGTTAGCTGTCTATCCCAGTGTGCGTTCTTTCTTCCTTGCTGCTGCCTGACACAGGGATGAGATGCCCAGAACTCCAGCAGTCATCTGAGACCACGAGGCAACACACTGATGGCTGCAGGAGAAAAAGAAGAAACCTGGGTCCCAGATAGTAACATGGAGCTCTGGGCCAGACTCACAATGTCTAACTCAGGAATCATGGTGAATCCCAACAGCCCAGTTTTCATGCACAGACAGGACCTGGGTATCCTAGTTAATAAAGACTAACATTTTACACTTGGGGAATAATTATCTGTTTTGGGAAGGTATTAATGGAAGAAGCAGGCCTTGCTAGTCTATCTGTTTCAAGAGATGTTTTAAGAGTTCGGAGTTCTGCCTCAAAGTGCCACTGGCTTGAAATGTGTTTATTTTTCTTAATTTGGTTGATACTATATTTGAAGGAAGGAAGTGGAAATAGGGATCTAGCATTCATCCTGTCCAGGCGGCTCTGGGAGTGAAACAGGGAGGTGACGCTAGGATAGAGGTAGGGAGGTACAGAGCAGACGCTCCGGGAAATACCAGCCAATGAACAGCTTTGCCCAGAGTCCTACACTAAGATGCTGTGTCCACGAAACAAATAATGCTCAGTGACTACTTCTTACTTGATACTTCTAAGCAAGTTCTAGCTCTCCTAATGAAGGAGATTATTTTCTAGTCCAGATATTTATAATAAATTCCACATATGAAGTTTTTACTATGTAAGTGCACCTTGCTCACCACTGTCCATGGAATGTAATCTTCAGCCCAATTCCAAAAGATACGTTTCTGCTATTAGCTCCATTTTGCAAAGGAGAACACTGAGGCTCAGAGTTATTAAGCACTTTTCCTGAGGCCGTGGAGCTGTCAAGTGGTAGAAGGGACAACACAGGATTCAAACCTATGCCTAATTCCAAAGCCCACACCGTTGATCTGTCTCTCCACCTCCCTGCCTCAAGGAATGACATGCTTTAGGTCCTGAGCAGAGGTCAGAATGTGGCATCTATGGAATAATTCATGCACAGGTTTCTCTTTTCTTAACTCTATGTTAAACGGGTCATCTATTCTTCTGAGTCCTTAGTACAGTGAAGAAAATTTCAGAAGTCTCTCCCCAGTTAAGTCTCTGACCAATGTACACTAGCCTTTCTTCCCAATGGTCTTCACTCCTGCCTGATGACACCTTTTGGTAACCAGGAGAGATTTTACAAAAAGCACAGATCAGAGGCCAATCATGTCACTGACCGTCTCCTAATTGGCCTCCAAGTTTCCTTTTCAAAGGCTAGTCTTTAATCCCAGAAGCCATGTTTGACTTCAAGACTCCTCTCATGGTTTCTCTCACACACATTTCTCGATAGGTCCACTCTCTGAACTAGAAAATTTATCCTAATTCTTCTAATGTAGCAATCAGGCTTGCTTAGCAGTATTGAAGCACTAGAATTTGGAAGGGAAGAGAAGGAATAAGAAAGGATGACACAATTTCTTTTAATGGAGTAATTTTAAAAAGTAAATCAATATCTCTAGAGTATACTTTACAAATGATAACAGGACATTTGACCCACAAACAAAGCAAACTGATAGATTAAAAACCAGCTTATTTAATTTTAAAAATCAATAGAACACAGACTGTTGTCAGCTATTGTGTTAAAAATCCCAATGCAGTTTGTTTGGAAGCAGGAGAGGAGAAAGAGTGGGGGAAATATTTGACTCAAAACACCTGTTTCCTCATTTAACCAAAACCCTTACTATCACCTCCAAATCTCTAGTAGCCCCAAGCCACATGTGTCCAGTCCCCCAGCCTACCCACTGAGCACCCAGAAACCCCTCACCATTCCCAACGCCTGGAAGGCCCTTTCCCCATGCGTCGTCTGGCTTGCTCCATGCTTCCTCTCAGCAGTTGCTCCAATGTTACCCTTTCAGAGAAGCTAAAACATCCTTCCCATCTCAAGTACCAGCTTCTGCTCATTCTCTGTCCCTTTACTTCGCTTTACTTTTTATATGTAGGTCACTATGAAGCTTTGAGACAGACTATTATGGTCCATTACTTCACTTCTAAGAAACACAGTGGAAGGGTCCTTTCCGATTCACCCAGGCAAATTTCAATTTGCTCTTGGCTTATTGGGGTTGCTGGGAGGGCTTCATTTGTTCCCATCCCCGTGGATTTTACATTTTTTTATTTTTGTGTGTCTTAAAACTTTTTTAGTGACCCATATATCAGCTCTTACCACTGCCTGATTTTACACATTTCTATTCATATATGTGCTTGCTGTCTACCCAGCACAACATAAACTCCAGGTAAGCAGGAATTCCATCATTTCAGTGCTCTGCTGTTTCTCAGAAGCCTAGAACACTGCCTGCCATGTAGTGGGCCCTTAACAAGTAAACGGATTGAATACCCATGATCACTCTTTATGACATAAGTAATGTTATCTATCCCCTTTAAACAGAGGAATTGAGCCTCTGAGAGGTTAGGTTGTTTCAGTGAGAGTTAGAGCTGGAATTAAATCCTTGTTTGTCTAAACAAAAAAGCCAGGGTTTACTATACATTCTGTTGTGCAAAAGAAGAAAAAAATGACATAATGTTGGCTCCGCACCTGTAGCTCAGTGGCTAGGGCGCCAGCCACATATGCAGAGGCTGGTGGGTTTGAATCCAGCCCAGGCCTGCCAAACAAAAATGACAAATACAACCAAAAAAAAAAAAAAAAAAAAAAAAAAAAAATAGCCGGGCATTGTGCTGGGCGCCTGTAGTCCCCCTCTACTTGGGAGGCTGAGGCAAGAGAATCACTTAAGCCTAAGAGTTAGAGGTTGCTGTGAACTGTGATGCCACAGCTCTCTACCCAGGGTGACATGGTGAGGCTCTGTCTCAAAAAACAAGCAAACAAAAAAGACATAATGTCAGTCACCCCGTTACCATATTTCCCCCTTAGAGCAATCTTGTGAGGGGGTCCTAATGGCCCACCCCACCCCACCCCCAGGAAAAATGGGCTCATCTTACCAGTGTGAAACCCAGGCAGCAGGGACAAAGCTTTTATGGAGCCTGGAACTTGTACAGTTTGAGGGCCCCTTTAAAAATATTAATAAAAACCTCAAATGTGAAATTAGACTCAGGGTCCAAGACAGGTCTCACAAGGGAGGGACCTTCCTTAACCTCCCCCAGTTCTCTGGGGAGTGGGCTGGTGCCAGTCAGGCAGCGTTGTGGCTGCCCTGAGCCAGGAGCAGGGGTCGCAGATGGCTGCAAATGCTCCAGCACTTGGAAAGGAGTTCTAAGAGCCCTTGCTCGGCTGTTAGCTCTAAATGGAGCCCCTTAACCTTCCTGCCTCAATTTCCCCTTTCAAAGTGGAATCAATATGCAGGGACATTAGGAGTGAGGGGCTCTCCTCAGTGGCTCTCAGGAGGACCTCAGGGTCTTCAGAACCTGGCTTTGATTCAGCTCTGCCAGGAACTAGCTACGACTTTGGAAGGTCCCAACTTCTCCATCTGAAAAACCATGAGGGTGGTTTGTGTTCATTCCCAACGTTCTGTCCTGACTCTGAGTCCCCCCCCCCTCGCCCCCCGGTTCATCCAAATACACCCCGAGAGTTGAGGCTCAGCCGCCCGCACAGGTTGGGTCTGTTGGAAGAGGTTAGTGACACCCCGAGAGTTGAGGCTCAGCCGCCCGCACAGGTTGGGTCTGTTGGAAGAGGTTAGTGACACCCCGAGAGTTGAGGCTCAGCCGCCTGCACAGGTTGGGTCTGTTGGAAGAGGTTAGTGGCTGGGGGTTGGAAGGAGAAAACTGGGGTGCTGGCCTTAGTGGGTGAGAACTGCTCTTCTTTTCTTGTCTACAGGGTGGGGGACGGTAATCTGCCCTCAGCCAGTCAGCCTGGGAAGGAGAGGGACAGCGGCCCAAAGACCCAGGGCAGTTCCCCAGGCACGTCCTTTCCCTGCCCTGGAGCTGCGGGTGAGGCCTCCAAGGCAACCTGGCTTTAGCGGAGGAAGCTGGGGCGCGTCAGTGCCCTGGGCTGCTGCCCCGAAAAGCTGAGCGAGTGGCCCGGGGCAGGAGTCACTCCGGCGTTGGGGGCTCGCGCTCACCTTGCGGCCGTTCACGTAGAAGAGCAGCGCGGGCCCCGGCTCCATGCTGGCAGGTCCGGGCTCCATGCTGGCGGGTCCGGGCTCCACCCAGACGGTCGGCGGCCGGGACCAGGACCGGTAAAGACCGGGCCGGGCAGCACCGACCGGCCGCGGGGGCGGCGCCTGCGCAGCCGCGAGTCCAGCCCGCCCGCCCCGACCGAGGAGTCCCGAGGAAGCCCCACAGTTGCCGAGCTCTTCGCCAGGAAAACTCCGCGGCGTGGGGCGTGCGGGCGCCGTGCGGCCTTTCCCTCCTCTGTTAACGCGCGTTCTGAGTCTGGCCCCGCAGTCCCTCCTTCCACGGCAGCTGCTGTGCAGGCCTCTCACCTGCCGGAGAGGTGACAGCGAATGGCTTCGCAACGTTTCCTTACATTTTTAGAAATAATTAAAGTTTATTTTTTAAAATCAAGAGTTACCTAAGCCCGGCGCCTGTGGCTCAAGCGGCTAACGCGCCAGCCACATACACCTGAGCTGCGGGTTCGAATCCAGCCCCGGGACCACCAAACAACAATGACGGCTGCAACCAAAAAACAGCCGGGCGTTGCGGCAGGTGCCTGTATTCCCAGTTACTTGGGAGGCAGAGGCAGGAGAATCGCTTGAGCTCAGGAGTTGGAGGTTGCTGTGAGCTGTGATGCCTTAGCACTCTACCCAGGGCGACACCTTGAGGCTCTGTCTCAAAAAATAAAAGCTACCTTGAGCCACCTTGATATAGACATTTCTTCTCCTTCTTTTTTTTTTTTTTGGGGGGGAGGGTGGGGCTGGGTTTGAACCCGCCACCTCCGGTATATGTGGCTGGCGCCCTACTCCTTTGAGCCACAGGTGCCGCCCAGAGCTACTTTGATATAGAAACAAGCTTTTTAAAATACCTTTCATCACTATTTGTAGGTTATCTGGCAAAAACCAATAGAGATGTTAAACATCTCGAAAAACTTAAAAAAAAAATCTTGGAAAATACTACAAAACATAAAAATAAAAATCAGCTGTAAGCCCACAACCTAGAATTTACTGCTGTTAATTTCTGGGATCTATCTCTACCTTTTGGAAATCTGCACTATAACACCTATAAAAAAAATTCCAATGGAATTAAACCAGTTATTTTCCAGACTCCATTTTAACAGACTTAGAATATTTTCCCTTGTCATTTCATTATGTAAACACAAAGTTTTATTGTGAGATATTCCAAAATTTGTACATAAAAGTAAACAACACAACTAGCATCCATCTACCCCTTACTATACTTTAAGGATTCAACATTTTGCCATATTCTCTCAAATTTTCTGCATATTTTTTAACTAACCTCAGATACATTACAGCAATCTGTGCATTATCCAGCACCGAGGGACTGGTAGGTTCCAAATAAATTTAGTTTCCAGTTGCTTGAGCGTTACTGTCGAAAATAGGCCTAATTCTATACTCCATTCTGTACCATACCATAAATTCTGTATTAAAGTGATATTAATACTGACATACACTAATTAAAAGCAAATTAAGACAAAGACAAACTTCACTTACTGTAACATGGTTTTACCGGATTAGGAGTAAAATATCTTTGTAAATGTAGTGTTCAATTTTGTTAAATGGCAGTCAATACACTTCAGGTAACATACATTAACATTTAAAACTGTTACAGCTTTACTAGGGCATGGTCTGTAATAACAGCAGTAACAAAAAAAAGAGCAACCAACAGGACCATGAGTACAGGGTAGTTCATTTGAAGGCAACCTAGAGTGAAAATAATTTTTATCAAGCTGGCAACAGAGAAAACAGAGATACTTGACTTTAGAACAAGTATTTCATATTTACATGGAAGCCACAGGAGTGCTGCATGAACCAAGTCACGTGCCAGTTGCTTAACCGTCATCGGTTGCTTGAGTTCTGGATAATGAGGAGTTTACTGTATTTTACTCCTAAATACTTTAGTACACATTAAACACACACGTTTTCTTACTCAGCCACAATGCCATTGCTCTAAAATGTCTTTTACACTTGATTTTGTTGAATCAAACAGGGCTGCTCAATGTATCTGTTAGTGTTCTCTTCAGTCTCTCTGACTCCACAAGATTCCTCACCCACTCCCCCCTTTCTAATGCTAGTAACATGTCAAAGAAGAAACCAGGCCTGTTGCCCTATTGAAATGAACCACATTTTGAATGTGGCTGATTACTTCTCCTAGGTGTTATTTGTTCTTCTGTCCAACTTATTTCCTATACACTAAATATTGGATAAAAAGCCTTGATTAGATTCAGGGTCATTTTTTGAGGGGGAGAAGGGGACAATACTTCACAGGTGGTGCCATGAAGTCTGGTTGTCTTATTCTTAATGATAAGATTGATCAGTGGGTTCAGTATCCCTTCATAATTTTCTCCAACAATATCTCACCTAATGGTTTCACATACATTGTTGAGCACTGAGCAGTAATTTTATTAAGGTGCTGCGATTTTGCTTTCTAATTCTATCACTTCTAATGCACTCATCAACTGGTATACTTTTGACTAGAACTCCATTCTTCAGTTGAGCTATTGACTATGCATAAATTAAATTCATACCAGAGGGGCAAAATAGATTTGTATTACTTTCCCTTAAATTATAAATTTTCAGAGAATTGAGTTACTTCCAGTAATATCCAATGTTTTCGTTTCTCTCCCTCCTTTCTTAATCACTATGAATTTATGTCTTTTCCTATAATGTATTTTCATCAGTTGTAATCATCATTCTTAAAGTCTTCTTATCTTAGGCCAATGGAAGCAACTTCAAATTGGAACCTGTGTCCTTTTGATATGCTTGCATTAGTTTTTGAGAATTTTCTTGTTTTTTGACAAAATAAATTGCCCTAGGCTCATGTTGTCTATATCATGTCCCAGACTATTTCCTTAAAATGGGCAATAAGTATTTAGAAACCACAATGTGTATGCTAGAGGTGCTAAGTGTCAATGAGTTGTCATTGTTTTTAGACATTTTCAGTGGGCAGCACTAGGAAATACAAATTTTTTTAAAGGGGGTGAAAAAAGGCATAAATTCACACTGATATTTCTAAATTTAAGATTGTAGACATTTTTTTAAAAATCTTGGAATACTTAGAGACCTAAAAATAGACCTGCCATTCGATCTGCCAGTTTCACATTTTTAAAGAAAAATCTGTTGACTTTTCCCTCTCTTACCCCAAACCACAGACTTCCCCTCTTTCCATCCTTCCAACATAGTTACATCACAATTTTTGCTAATTGAGTATTCAATAGTTATATATAATTAGGACTGTGTAAATATTGACCATAGTTGAGCCATGTAGTATACTACTAATACATTCTTCTCTTGTACAACTTTTGTTTTTCTCAGAGTTATTATAATCACTTTGGTTTTTTTTTTTTTTTTTTTCATTTGCTTAGTTGTTATTTCAGCTTTTCCCTTTCTGTTGGATCTCATTTTCCAGATTTCATGCTTTTTTCTTTTCTTGGCTTTTGTCCCTCAGTTGGCTATAGCATGTCTTTTAATAGCATCCTGAGACAGAATGCATAGAACTGACTTTATCTTTCATGTCTGAAATATGTTTATTATACTCTCTAAGTAGTTGACGCATGAAATTCAGAATTCTTGTTTGGAAATAATTTTACCTGAAAATTTTCATGTCTTTCTAGCTTTCAGAGTTGCTATTGAGAAGTTCAACACTATTCTGGTTCCTGATTCTTTATATGCAATTATTTTCCTTTCTGGAAGTTTCTAGTACCTTCTATTTATATTCCTGTTGTTCTGAAATTTTACAATGATATGCTTAAGTATGGGTCTAGAGTGTTCCTATTCAATCAGGGAATTGGTATCCTTCAATTCTGGGAAATTTTCTTGCATTATTTCTTGATATTGTCCTCTTTTCTGTTTTATCTTCTCTTTTTCTAGAACACGTATTAGCATCATCCTAGACCTCCTGAATTGATTCACTTCTTTCTATTGCTCTCTGATTAGTTGGATATTAGATCTCGCAGATTGATTAATTTTCTCCTATTTTATTTTTTATTTGTAAAAATTATCTCTGTCTTTAAGTTTTTGTTTTTGTAGTTTTTGGCCGGGGTCAGGTTTGAACCCACCACCTCCGGTATATGGGGCCGCTGCCCTACTCCTTTGAGCCACAGGTGCCGCCCCGTCTTTAAGTTTTTATTTCAATTTCTGAGTTATTTTAACTTTCCATCTGTTTCATGCTCTTTCAACATTTCCTTTTAACATATTAACTGCCATGTGAGCTGTATATAACTCACGCTACTTTTTAGCCCAGACCCTCATGAAGCTGTGAAACCTCTGCTCATTATTTTCACTGTCAGTTGGCACATATCCTATCCTGCACCTCCTGTCCCCCTGCTCCAGCCACCCATCCAAGCATGACACATGTCCTAGACTCTGTTCTCCAATTACCATAACTTCTAATTGTGCATTTTGCCTTCAGTATTTGTCTGATGGCTCTCTGAACAAAATTGATATGATAGTTTGCAGCGACATGACATTGTTACACATACTTAGGGGGTATGATTTAGAAGGTGTCCAGGACCACCCACGGTCCACTCCAGACACCACTAAATACTTGTAGAATGGCAAAAGACTACACTAAATACTTGTAGAATGACAAAAGACTCAATGCTCAGAAACAAATCCAATAAGTATGCCATTGGATCAGGTACAACTTATGTGGCATGCAGTGTGAAAATTGATTCTAACACCATGTGAGTTGCATATAACTCACAACAGAAAACAGTAAAAGTAACAAATTTTTCATTAAATTATTAATAGAAAGGATCATTTGTTTTCGAAGTTTTATTTATTTATTTATTTTTTTGGGGGGGGGAGACAGAGTCTCACTGTGTTGCCCTTGGTAGAGTCCTGTGGCATCACAGCTCACAGCAACCTCCAACTCTTGGGCTTAAGCGATTCTCTTGCCTCAGCCTCCTAGGAGTACAGGCACCCGCCACAACCCCTGGCTATTTTTTGTTGCAGTTGTCGTTGTTTAGCAGGCCCGGGCCAGGTTGGAACTTGGTATATGTGGCTGGCGTTGTAACCACTGTGCTACAGGTGCCGAGCCTATTTTTGAAGTTTTTTTCTATTTTTATAATAAAATACTGTGGCCCCGAGGAAAAAGCTATTTTTTCTAGTGTGGCAGTCAATATGTGAAGTGTACATATATCTACACAAAACATTTGAATATTGTTTTAGGACTGCAGTGCCTTCTCTTATCTTTCAGAGGATATTACTTACAGGTATTCATTTAAATGTATTATCTATTTTTTCCTCCTAGTTTCCCTTTTCTGTTTTCCTGAATCTTTGGTCACTTTTTTTCCAGAGCTTAACACAAATGTGTGGTTATTCTTGACTATCGCTCACACTTTAAAATGTGGCATAGAGCGCTTACTAGAAACGCTATGTGCATGGGCGAAGCTCACCCCAGGGGGATCAGGCAGAGACTAGCCATTTCACTGGAGAACCTCAGATAATGGTCTCTGTAGACCTCTTTCCTTATCCCAGGCAGTTTCCCCAGGAAAGAAATTCTCCAACTTCCTGACCTGGAGCAGGAAGGAGACATCCAGACAGCCCTCAGCCCAACTACCAGCATCCTGTGAGCCACAAGGGATTTACACCCTTTAATTCTTTCACTTATCATCCTCCCAGTTTTAGTCTGGGTCTCACTTTTTCCTTAGCTAATGCTCAAATCCGGAGCCTGCCCCCACCCCAGTCAACTTCTCTAAGGGTCAATATCTCTGCTGCGGTGGGGGTATGCTTGGTCCTCAGCTAAATGAGGCTTTAAACTGTTGTCTCCTGTTGCTCCCTGAGCCTGAGCCTTCTCTGGGTCTCTGGGGCCAGTTGCTTTCTTCCTGGCTGGCTCCCTTTCTACAGCCTCAGCGTTCAGTTGTCTCTGCTCTCCAAGTTTGTTACCATCATCCATCCACTTTCCAGTTTCCAAAATTTTGTTAATCTCTCTGATTTTTTTCCCCTTGCTTATTCTCTTTATACTGTGGGTGTATACATTTTTAAATTCCATCGAGGTTCATTTGGGTGAGATTTCAGGAATGAGCAGAAATAAACACATCTGAACCAGCCATTTTACTTAGAATTCCTCTGTGCGTGGTTTTCTTTGCATCAGCCATATCCCCTTCCCCTCTGACTCCTAAACATGTTAAATCCTTCCTGCCTCTGTGCCTTTGCACATGCTGTTCCCCCTCCCAGAACACACTCCCCTCTTTGCACCTGCTCTCTCCCTGCTGACATGACGTATCCACACATGCCAATTTAAAGGCCCTCTCCCATCCCTGCAGACAGGCTTCCCTCATCATAGCCCCAGCTACTTAAAGCAATTGCAGTGTCTACTGTGACACAAACTAGAGCAATTTCCTGCCTCTCAGAATCTGGAGGTTTTCAGAAAAAGAAAAAGAGGGGCTCCCTTCCTTTGTTTGGCGCCCCTCAAGCTCGCCATAGCTTCTCCCACCTTCTGAACACATCACTGCGGCCTGAGCAGCTGAGCCCTTCCCTCCCTTCTTGCCGGCCAGGAGTGGAAGGTCAGCTGAAACATGACCTTTTCTTTGTCCTCTCAGCCTCACCACTCCTCCATGGTTTTGTAGTCACACTTTCTCTACCTCAGTCACTTTCCCCTGTGTGTCTCTTTGTCTCCATCTGAGGGTCTCTCTCCCTTTCTCTCTTCTGGCCCTGATCTCTCTTCCTGCCTTCTCTTCTCTTCTCTCTCTTCCTGCCCACCCACCGCATTTCCCCTTTGTCTTTCTCCACATCCCTCCCGCCTCCTCTCCAGCTCTGGCTCTGAGAGTCTCCCTCTCTCCTTGGCACCCACGCCCTTAGAAGGCGCCTGTGCAGCCTTCCCCTGCCCCCCTGCCAGTGTACAGATGGAGGGACCTTTCTGCAGCACAGCCCAGGTGTGGTGTGGCCTGGCGGCCGGCCGGACCGCCTGCTGTCTAACACTCTTGTAAGGTTACTATTTATCTAGTGCAACCAAAGTTGGCACACACATCTGGCGCCTGGTACTTAGTGCAATTATTTATGATTTCCACCAAGATTTAAAAGCTCATCGCCGGCCTTGTAATGCAGTAACTGATTGCGCTACTAATGTAATTAAGAAAAGATTATGATGTCCACGTGGCGTACCAGATGGTGGCATTCATAGTAATCGGCGTGCACAACTGGCAGACAACTGCACAAGGGCAGCCGAGCAGAGGCAGCTGGAGACCAGCGTCTTCCTCCAGTCACTCAGAAAGGAGAGGAGGCTGCCGGGAGCGCCGGACAGGACAGGGTGGGCAGGGGTGGGAGGCAGGATGACCCAAGGAGAGGGGGTGTCCAGCTCCCTAATCTGCCACTCTTAAGGGGGCTCTTACTGCTCCCACAAGTACACATATGCCGATAAAGTTTTGCTCATACACACAAAGGTGGGTGTGGACCTCAATACACACAGACTTCCATAAGCAAGGGACTTTTTCATGTATTCAAAAAGCGCCTGGTTGTGCTAAGCACTGAGAATAAAATGCTAAATAAAACCACAGTGATCTCCTTCCTCGTGGAACCCAATATACTAGAGAAAGAAAAACCATTGATCAGATAAACACAAGAAGAAATGGAAAATTGAATCCCTTCAATGCTACAGACAAAGGTGGGTGGTGTCATGTGGCATCTGAGCTGGTCAGGGCATTCCGGGGGAGGCTTCTCTGAGGAAATGACAACTGAGGTGTGCTCTGCAGACTGAGTAAGAGCTCACAGGTGATACAAGAAAGAAAAGGTGCTTTAGCAGGAGGAACACGTGCAGAGGCCCCAGGGTTGGAGGAAGCATAGCAGATCCACAAGAGATCAAGAATCGCTGGGACAGACTTGAAGAACAAAAACAAAACTGTATGCCAAGACTTCTAAGAAAGCTATGGTAATTAAGTCAGTACAGTTAGCAGGGATATTCAAACCGGCCATAAAATAGAGAAGAGAGTCTAGAGACGGGCCCACACATATATGATTTCTGTATTTATGACTAAGGCAACACCACAGTCTGATGGGAAAGGGACAGTCTTTTTAATAAATGGTACCGTGTCAACTGAATATATAGTTAAGAGTAGCTTGACTCCAGCCTCATATTACACACACAAACCAATCCCAGAATGTCTGAAGAACTAAATGAGAAAGGTAGAACAATAAAGCTTTTGAGAGAAAAACAGAATGAGCCTATGACCTTGGAGGAAGCACATATGCCTTAGATCACAAAAAAAGTTAACTATGTGAAAAAAATCATCAGTTGAACCTACTAAAATGATAAAATTGTATTCCTAAAAGATACCAGTGAGAGAGTGAAAAATTAAAGAAGTGGGAGAAGATATTCACAGCTCATGTATTTTAACAAAGGACTCGGTTTCATGAGATATAAAAAAAAAAAAAAAATCTACAAATCAATAAGAAAAAAGCCCATGACTCAAATTTTTTTAAAATGGGAGAAAAAAACTTTAACAGGCACCTCACTAAAGAAGATATTCAAAAGGCCACTAAACATAATAAGGTACTGGACTTCCTTATTCATCAGAGAAATGCAATCTAAAATTTCAACTAGACACCCACCACCCGGAATGATAGCAACGATTAAAAAGACAAAATATTGAATGCTGGAAGGAGGTATAGAACATGAACTGTCATGCATTGCAGGCAGCCGTGTGGCATTATCTGCTAAAGCTGGATAGTGCACATCCGATGGTCCAGCAATTCCACTCCTGCGTATGTACCACACTAAGTGTTCACCACAGACGTCTACTAACATGGGCATAGTTGCCCTACCCATGATAGTCAAAAACTCAGAACTACCTTCATGACCACAGATAGTAGAAAGGATCAATTTATCAAAACAGATGAATCATGGTATATCCATGCATTAGAGTGCTATATAAAAATGTAAGTAAACAAATTACAATAAGATATGACTCTACAGGACCTTGGAAAAGTTGGTCCCCAAAGATGCCATGTGCAAGGGCAAGTGGGACTGGGGCTGACTGAGAGCTGGCAGAGAGAGCTATCTACTCCTAGACCTTCCAATCTTAATCCTACGCACAGATTGCCCAGAACCCCAGGGTCTGGCCATGAAGCAAGAGATCAGAGGGTTCCTGACTGTAGAATTCCCTTACAAAAAGATGGCTTCACCCTAGACCTGTGTCATTTGGGGTCTTTAGCTCAGCTACCTGTGTACACAGGGCTCCCAATCAGCTTTTAATTGCCCACCTCTTACATATAAACAGATAACCAAAGTAAAATGGAGAAATCAAAACATGTAAACAGAAAAAAAATGACCCCAGAGGAAATTAAGATAATACAAAAAATAGAACCATGTTTCAAAAAAATCAAATTGGTATGCTCAGAAAAATTAAAGATGAGAAACTTGAGACTAGACTATACTGCACTGTCTGTGAAAAAGGTATAATCAAATAACAAGAGAGAACTCTGAGAAATTAAAAGTGAAATTTCTAAAATAACAATTCAATAGAATTCATAGATAAAATTAAGGGGTCCTCCCAGAAGAGAAGACAGAGATAAAAGAGGCAGAAATAAGAAAGGATTTATTTAGGGGATTCAATAGATGACTGAATGTAGTTCCGGAAAAGAAAATAATTTTAAAAAGGGAATGGGAGGAAAAATGAACAAACACAAAATACAAGAAATTTTCTCACAGCTCAACAGTGTGAATCTCTAGAATCAGAGAGAAATACTGAATGCTCAATGCAAAATGATCCACATATAGACAGATCAGGAAATGTCAGAACACTAGAGAGTCAATATTAAAAGTTTCAAGAAAGAAAAAGATATAAGTTATGCATAAAGGACTGAGTACCAAAGTGGCATCGAATTTCTCAGCAGTAACACAATATTTTCAACATCATAAAAATTCTGAAAGACACAGTTTCCAACTAGAATTGATATGTTCACCAAAATACTGATCAATGTGAGGTTAAAAATGTGAGGCTCAGGGCAGCGCCTGTGGTGCAAAGGAGTAGGGTGCCGGCCCCATATGCCAGAGGTGATGGGTTCAAACCCAGCCCCGGCCATAAACTGCAAAAAAAAAAAAAACGTGAGGCTCAGAAAATGTACTTCCAGTTCACCCCTTTTAAGGGAAATCACTTGAGAATGTGCTCCAGCAATATGAGGGAGTAAACCAAGGAAAAGGAACACATGATATCCAAGAAACAATGGACCAAGCCAGGAAGATAGCAGAGAAATCCCCAGGGAAGCAATGCGGCAGCTCCAAGGAGTAGCCAGTCCATGCTGGAGAAGACATCCTTGGAAAGGGAGGATGGAATAAAATCCAGAATTGGATGCAGAGGCTAGAAACAAACGAATATATGATAATGGCAAATATGACAAGGAGAAAATGACAGGCAGGCATTCCAGGGGACAAGAGGAATAGTATTCAAAAAAGAAATTATCATAGTGCACTACTTGGCCCTGCAATGAACAGTGTTTAAATAGTGGGGTTAAATACGGTATTTCGCTAAACTCTCGCCTGTCATAGCAGGAATGCAGTGACTAATGTGAAATATACAAAAATCGAGAAACAGAAGTGGATGTGTGGTACCGGAAGCTGTCAGAGACACTGTAAATAGTAGCCAAAGCTGCTGAAAGTGACCCCTAGGGGGAGGGCTAGGGAGTTGGGTGGACGTGGGGCAGAAAGCCATTGTTTTTAACCAACACGTATTAATAGGGTGTTGTACTTTTTGGATATTGCTCTCTCACCCTGCCTGCAGAATGGAAATCTGACTGGAGCAGGTCAAGGGTGGCTGCGGAGACACTGGTTAGGAGAACATCATAGCCATGCAGGCAGGAATCGAAGATTTGTTGGACTAGATTGTGGGGGAGCAGGATAGGGACAAGATGAGGAAACGCCATCAGGACAGCAGACCGACAGGCCTTGCTGGTGGGTTGAGTGGAGGGAGGGTGACAGTGACAGAGGTCCACGGATGACACCACATTTCCTGCTTTTGGATATGGCTGGACACTGGGGCCATCTCCTGAGAATCCTGATGGAGAACCAAGTTGTTAGGAGGAATAGGGCCTGCAAGCCCCTGGGTCTGTGGCTGAGGCCGGGCAGACGCTGCCATCGCAGCATCCCTTTGGCAGGGATTCAGGTTCTTTACCTGATTGTAGTCAAGCCTCTGGCCTCAGAGGGGAGCCAGTCAATTCCAGCTGTGCTAATTACCAGGCTGGGAGCAACCCAGAAGCAGGTCTGTGTTTGGCCCGTCTCTGGGCCCTTTGCTAGGGCCAGGTGTCCAGTAGGCACCAATGAGCCTGTGTAGGCAGCAGCAAGGGAAGAAAAGCCAGACCCACCTGGGATAGCTACAAAAAGAGAATATTACTGGGCCCATGCAGTGATCCAGCCATGTTCCTGGGCCACTGAAATGGAAAATTGCAGATCACCTTCAACTTTAGTTCCTCCATGCCTGGATGAGACGCTGAGTGTCTCTATTATTCCAGGAGAGCCCAGGCCTCTCCCAAGCTGTTGGTGGCAGCACAACTTTTGGTAAAAGCCCAAGAAATGACCTTGGACAAATGCCTTGAAGTCTATAGTCCTCAGTCTCTTTCTCTGTGAAATGGTCACGTAATATTAATAGCATCAACCTCAGAGTGCTGTGGTAAGGATTAGGCGAAATCATGAGTATAAGCTTCTCAGAATAAAGTAAGTGATCAAGAAAAGATATATTCATCTTTAAAAGCATGGAGACCGAATTTCTGGATCACAGTCTGACCTTCAGCTACGGCCAGATACCCATCAAGCATTGGCTGTCCTGAGGAGACAAGTACCCTGGGCCAGCCAGAACTTTCTGGCTGTGATTAGGCCTGTGGCCACTTTTCCAACCTCAGTGTCCTGTTGTTAAAGTTTCTCAGGAAAGGGTAGAGAATCCTAGACATTCCTTCTGAGAATTTATCTATGGACGCTAATGGACAAGAGAGAAAAAGTACATAATAGTATTTACAATGGTGAAAATTTGAAATAATCTACATGTCTGATAGTAAAGATATTTTTTAAAAAATAAAGTGGGTTTGATGTGTAAAATTATAGGAACGCATATAAAGGTGTCTATGCATTTTTTGAAAATGACAATGACATCTGTATGGAAATAGAAATATGTTTATGGTATATTAAAAATCCTTTTATCAAAAACCATAGTATTATAAAATGACCTTTACCTCCAGCAGTGGTGTTGCTGGATCAAATGTAGGTCTACTTTAAGTTCTTTGAGGTATCTCCATAAAATGTTCCATAGAAGTTGTACTAGTTTGAAGTTCCACCAATACTGTATAAAAGTTCCTTTCTCTCCAGATCCACGCCAGCATCTGTTGTTTTGGGACTTTTTAATATGAGCCATTCTCATTGGAGTTAGGTCATGTCTCAATGTGGTTTTGATTTGCATTTCCCTAATGATTAGAAAGGTTGAGCATTTTTCATGAGTTTCTTGGCCATTAACATATCTTCATTTGAAAAATTTCTGCTCTTGTCTTTTTCCTTTAATGGGGTTGGTTGGTTGTTTCTTGCTGATTTGCTTGAGATCTTTGTAGATTCTGGTTATCAGTCCTTTATCAGATGTATAGCAAGCAAATATTTTCTCCTATTCTGTGGATTATCTATTTGCTTTTTTTGTTGTGTTCTTGGCTGCGCTGAAGCTTTGTAAATCATTCAGATCCCATTTATTTATTTTTGCTGTTGCTGTGGTTGCTTTTGGGATCTTCTTCATGAATTCTTTGCCTAGGTATTTATATTTCCCAACATTTTCTTCTTGAATTATTATGGTTTCCTACATCCAAATATTTATATAACACAATTCACAATGATAAAGATGTGGAAACAACCCAAGTGCCCACCAATACATGAATGGATTAATAAAATATGATATATGCCTACCGTGGAGTACTATTCAGCCATTAAAAAAAGGCAATCTATTATCCTTTGCAACAACCTGGATGAAACTGGGAACTTTTCTTCTAAGTGAAACATCACAAGAAACAAGCCCTTGTACTCAATACCAAATTGGAACTAATCAATCAATACTTGAGTGCACGTATGGACGTAAGTTTCAATGAAAATCAAGCTGGGGGAGAGAGTGCAGGGATGGGTAAATTTACACTATCTGAGTAAAGGACACACTTAAACCTTTGACTAAATCTGTACAAAAACAAGGTATGTAAACAAGAGGTATCTAATATTCTGATAGTTTAAAAAAACTTTGGTAATAGAAGCCCATTTTGGTGTATATGTTGAATACATATACATATGTGTAAATATATCACATTTGAGATGTATTTATATATGTATAACATATGTAAGAAAGCATATACACATGTATATCTGTGTATATATATATATATATATAGATAGATAGATAGATATAGAAGATGGGAGATAGTCTGTAAATAAGAAGAATAAAAAGTTAGCATTTGAAAAGGTTATCACTCGGTGGTGGAATTTCAGGTGGAATTTGTTTTCTTCTTTGTAGTTTTATGTATTGTCTAAAAAAGAATTTCAGTATGTATATACTAATTTTTTTCATTTAAAAAAAAATTGTTTTGGCTGGGCATGGTGGTTCACACCTGTAATCCTAGTGTCCTGGGATGCTGAGGCAGTGGATCACTTGAGCTCACAAGTTTGACACCAGCCTGAGCAAAAGTGAGAGAGCGTCTCTACCAAAAACAGAAAAATTACCTAGGTGTGATGGCGTGCACCTGTAGTCCCAGCTTCTCAGGAGTCTGAGGCAAGAGGATTGCTTAAGCTCAGGAGTTGGAGGTTGCTGTGAGCAATGATGCGAGGGCACTCTACCCAGGATGACAGAGGAAGACTCTGTATAAAAAAAAAAAAAAAAAAGTAAAATAAAATTTTAGACATTCAAACAGCATTGACAATGTAATGAAATACCATGAAACTACCAATCAGCTTAAGACATATATTACTTTTATTGAGAGAAGAATTATTTTGTTATTTCAAAATGTATATTCCTTATTATAATTCGAATTATACAAAAATGTATAAAATAGTTTCTAGCCCACCTCAATTTCATTGAATTATGAAACTTTATTTAAAATTTTAAAATGTAATATGAAGAATTAGAAAATGTACATCAAATTCTGTATGGAAAACCAATATAAAAATTAATTTTTCCAACACTAGTGTATGAATGTAATGTAATTTCAATAGTAGTACCATTTTTAATTGGATAAAATAATCGTAAAGTTCATGTCTAAGAATTGCCAAAAATAAATGTAAAGCAGGAAGTCTCCCTTGTCTTATAGATAATACAATATGCTATTAAGTCATCAGAATCCAACAATGTGGGATTGGCATAGGATTATTGAATTTAAAGAAAACTTTGGAACAGGATAAAGAGCACAGAAATATGTCCTAGTATTATGGATATGAGAATTCAATACATAATAAATAGTTTACTCTGTAGGGCAAATTTAGAATTCCAAATTCTAGCCTCTGATTCTTCAGCAAGAATACCAATTTCTATCCATGTTTTAGCAGACCCTTAGGCACAAAAATGTAAAAATAGGAAACGCATTCAACATTGTTACCTTCTTGAGAGTGTTAGTCTCTTTGATTTTTGCCTGGTTTGGGTTACTTTTAGTGCCTACATGTAGATTTTTGTTGTTGTTGTTGATGTTCCTGTTGTTGTTATTGAGACAATATTTTGTGCAGAATTGATAATTGTTTGTAGGAGAGGCTGTCTTTTACACGATACACTCTTGTTATTATTGGAAGTGGAACTCTCTGATGACATAAAATTTAAACTTTTTAAGATGGCTAAAGATTCCATAAACAAAGTTAAAAGCCAAACACTAAATTGGGGAAAAATACATTTGCAATGCCTATGAGAGATAAAGAGTTAATTTCTAGCTCTTACAAATTGTTAAGAAAAAGATAAAGCATCCAATAGAAAAATGTTCCCAGGATATGAATAGGTTCGGAGAAGAGTAAACCCAAATGGCCAATAAACATATGGCTGAACCTCCCAGTACTCAAGGAAATGCAAATTAAAGCAACAATGAGGTATCACTTCTCGCCCATCAGACTGGCAAAAATTCAAGGGAATGTTAACTCTTACTATTGATTGGGATGAAAGGAAAGAAATATTTTCTTACATAGCTGGTAAAATCGAGAATTGATTCTGCCTTTTTGGAAAGCAAAATGAAAGAAATATATATTTTAAAAATTCAAATATGCATACCCTTTATCCCAATAATCCCACTCACAAGGATTTGTTTCATAGAAATAAACAAAAGCACTCAGATGTAGGAATATATGAAGGTGTTGTTAAGTGCCATACTATTTGTAGTAGCCACAGAGCTAGAAAGAAGCCATCAACAGGAAAGAGTTTAAAATCGTGACACATTCGTACCATAACACAAGATGCATCCATTGGAAAGAATAGATGGACTAAGATAGGTCTCCACAATGCACAGTTAATTGAGAAAACCAAGAAATATGTGATATTATCCATGTTGTCAAACAGTGATGAACAAGTTCTATGTGTAGAAGAAGCATAAGCGTGTGGGAAGTATGGAAGGACGCACTGAAGGCTATTAGTATCAGCCTGGGGACTATCAGGAAAGATCTAGGGGGACAGGAAAGCCTACTTCCCAAGTGTCCCTGAAAACAAAATGATACGATACATTTACATACAAAGGTGTGTTTGGAAGCAAACAAACAGAAAGATGTTTGAGGGGTGATCATCAAAGTGAGTATGGTTAGCTTTGGGGATTGTTACTTTGTTCGTTATACATTTCTATTTTTAAAAAATCTTTTAAGTATGCATATATTGCATAAATAGATTAAAGTTAATTTTATCATAAAGAAAGATGTTTAAACTACAGAAATACATAAAGTAAAAAGTGACAACTAAAAGATAAACCCTATTTCCATTCCCCAGAATTAATTGTCTTTAACATTTTGATGAGGATGCTTCCAGATAATACAGATTATAACCACAAAATACATGTACATATATATTTTATATGTATACATACATACACTGCTTTTAATTTAAAAATACCGGATTTGGGGCTGGGTGAGGTGGCTCATGTCTATAATCCCAGCACTCTGGGAAGCCGAGGTGGGTGGATTGCCTGAGCTCAGGAGCTCAAAACCAGCCTGAGCAAGAGTGGGACTCCATCTCTAAAAAATAGCCAGGCGTTGTGTTCCAGTTACTTGGAAGGCTGAGGCAAGAGAATCAACTGAGTCCAAGAGTTTGAGATTGCTATGAGCTATGACACCGGGGCACTCTACCCCAGGGCGACTAAGTGAGACTTTGTCTCCCACTAAATAAATAAATAAATAAATAAGTAAATAGCACTGAGTTTTGAAATTAACTAATTAATTACTTTTTTTTTTTTTTTTTTTTTTTTGAGATAGAGTCTTGCCCCCGATAGAGTGCCATGGTGTCATAGCTCATAGCAACCTCAAACTCTTGGACTCAATTGATCTTCTTGCCTTAGCCTCCAGAGAGCTGGGACTACAGGCACCTGCCACAACACCCAGCTATTTTTTAGAGATGGGCCACGCCCAGCCTCGTTTCATTTTTTTTTTTAAATGAAAAGGTCAGAAAGAAACACACATAATAATAAATGAGGTAGGAGGAACCTTTGGAAGGTGATGAATATGTCTCTGACATTGATTGTGGTGATCACAGATGTACACATATTCCCAAACTCACTGAGTTGTTTACATTAAATTTGTACAGTTTTTTCTGTCAATCATACTTCAATAAAATGATTAAGAAAAAAGGAAAGGAGAAAACAGAGAAGAAAGATCAAAGCAGTAGCCTTCTAGGAGTTTCAAAACCTGGGTGAGAGAGTTCAATCTGTCCCCTCCTTGGCCTCATTTCACCCAGCATGTGTCCCTTGACACAGTGTCTGGGACAGATGAGGGATCCTTTCCTCCCAGGGCTTTGAAAACTTCCTCAGACACTGTGAATGGTGCAATGAACTGAACTGTGTCCTCCACGCATCCACGTATTAAAGCTCTAACCCACAATGTGATAGCATTTGAAGATGGAGCCTTTGAAAGATAACTAAGTTTAGATGAGGTCATGAGGGTGGGGCCCTAATGGTAGGACCAGTGCCCTTATAAGATGAGAATTCTGTCTGCCTTGTAAAGACTCAGCGAGAAGGTGGCTGTCTGCACACCAGGACAAGAGGTCTCACCAGAAATCAAGTCAGCTGACTTCCTGCCTCCAGAACTATAAGGAAATTGATTGTTCAAGCCACCCAATCTATGAATTTTGTTATGGCAGCCCAAGCTGCCTAACACAGGTAGGCCTGTGGCCTAGAGAGAGTCGGACCTAAAAACCAGAAGCATCATAGCTACAGGGGGAGCAGCCAGCCTGGAGCAGAGGGGATGGTGACAGCAGACACACATGCTCTGGAAAGCATTTCTCTGCTACAAGGCCCCCACCTGACCTCAGCGTGGGCACTGGGACTTTTTGTCCTCCCCTGACCCTCTCCCTTTCCCTTGGCCCAGGCCCGTGTGGTCTTGCCTTCCTCCTGCCTCTCTGACCATGTGTCAGGGTCCCCTCAAGGGCTTGTGCAGACACAGATCTCTGGAACCCTCTTCCAGAGTTGCCAGTTAAGTAGGTCTGAGTGGAACCAAAGAATTTGCATTTCTAACAAGTTCCCAGATGGCGAAGCTGCTCCTGGTCCAGGGTCCACACTTGAAGAATTGACCAAGAGGATGAACATCTCCACTGGGTGGTCCACAGGCCTGTCCTGAAACTTAGAACATCCTAATCTGGCTACAGGTTCAGCCGCCGTCCCTGACCTCACCTAAGCCTCCTCCTCCTCTGGTCTTCCCAGCTCTGTGGATGGCACAAGCACCAGCCCAGTCTCTCAAGCAAGTCCCTGGGACCCACCCAGCACTTTCAGGTCTTTTCTCTGCCTCCCCCACCACACACCTAACAACTTTCTCTCAAGTCCACCTCCAATCAAGTCCTAACTTCAGATTTCTTTCAATGGCCTTCAAACCAGTTCCCTAGCTCCCAGTCTTAACCTGTCTCCCATCTCTTCTCCACCCTGTGATGATCTTTTCAAAAGGGCTTTCTCAGAGGTCCTCCACCACCTTCAGGATAAAGTGAAAATTTATTAATACCAGTTACAAAAGCTTGTCTCGTGTTTTCTAACATTTCTTCCTCCAGTAGTACCTTCCAGCCACACATAGTTCCTTGCTTTTCCCCAACACACCAGCCTTTTACTTCCCTGCGTATGTTTTTCCCTTTACTAGGGAAGGAACACTCTCAAGACAAGTGCAAGCTCATCCCTCCTGAGAAGCCTTCTCTGACCTCTGTGGACAACATGGGCCCTTTCTGGATTCTCAGAGAACCGCACAGCCCATGGCCCCAGTGAGGCTCACCCCGGAGGTGCGTGTGTGTGTGTGTGTGTGTGTGTGTGTGGACACACACCTGTGCAGTCCTGTCTCCTGACAGCTGTTGTCACACTGAGATGAACATTCTGTGCCTTCTCCAAGGTCATTTCCCCCAAGGCACTGGAGGAGGAGGGAGTTGAGTGGGCTGACCCTGCCCCGTAGACTGAAACTGGCTGAGGCAGAAAAATGGGGTATGGTGGTGGGGAAGATGTCACCTGTGCTCATTTGAATGGGGGGAAGGGACACAAAGTCAACAAGCCCAGGGGAAGTATGATGGGGCCCACCACACCATACAGAGAGGGGAGACTAGGGGGAGCAGGGGGCCAACCGGACTAGTCCCACAGGAATGAGGTGGGGTTACTGTGACAACAGTGACTTGGCACCTGGGACACACACAGGACCCAGAGACACACTCAGGATAGACACATAGATCACACATGTGACACACACAGACACACAAGCCATAGCAACACTCACTCATGGACTCCTTCCTACTGAAACGGCTGCAGAGTCTCCACCCCGCCTACACCCAGCCCCTTGTTCCCCACACACCACTGTTTCCTCCCTCTCCTGGGTCGATCCAACAGCATCTACATCTCCCAGAGGAATCCTTCCCTGGGGTGGAACTCCCTTTCTATGCTCCCTGCATTTTTCTGATCCCTTCCAAGCAAAACCCCTCGAAAGAGGTGCACTTACTTGTGGTCACCTGGCGCTCTCTCTGTAGCGTCCCTCTAGCCAAGGTCTCATCTTTTTGCATCCCTGGAGATGCTCCTGCCAAGGGCTCCAGTAGCCTCCATCCCGGGGAGTCACTGGTCAGTTCTCATCCACCCTTCTGAAGCAGTTGGCACAGTGGATCACTCTGTCTCTCTCCCAGGACTCTTCACATGGCTTCATGAGCTTTGTCTGGAGTTTCCAGCATTTCTATTCCTTCTTCTGTCTTCTTTGCAGACTCCCTCTCTTGCTGATTGCCCAGGGAGCTTGTGTCTCTGTCTGCACTCCCTCCCTACGTCATGTCCTCCAGGCCCCCTCCACCCCCCATGGCTATGCATTGATGACTCTCTAATTTCCATTTCCACCACTAACCATTCATAGACTGAGCCGCCTGTTCAACTCCTCCTATATGGTCATCCCATATTGGACAGAGCCAGCATGCACGGCTCAGTTCCCTCCTCCCCGATGGACTCTCGCCCTGGTCCTTCTCATCTTCGTACGTGGCACCACTATTTAACTAGCTGATGAAGCCCCAATTCTGGAAGTTAGTCCAATTCTTCTTACTCTCTTCAATCCCACATTCGATCCGACAACAACCCCTGAAGGGTCCATGTTCAAGGCATGTCCTGCTTCCCACTATCAGCGATGCTAAGTCCAACCCTTGATTAAGGTGGTATCTGCCAGATCCTGCCTTTGTGAAGGAAGCTTCCTGTGTGAAATTGAAAAGTAACCTGCTGAATGATACTTGGAAATTTGTGAATATTCTGTGCCCCCAACACTTCATTCCATGATTTTAGCATCAATTAGCCGTATTTGAATCAAATATAATATTGGTTATTGCAAAACAGTGATTTTTCTAATCCTATCATTTCTTCTGCATTTCCTCTATATTCTTCTGTAAAGAACTTTTCTTCCTGTTCTCTCTTTGAGTGTTGTTCTGGATTCATAGATTACTTTTTAAATTTAATGTGCTGTAATCCATTATTATTATCCTTATTTATGCTCAGATTGTTCAAAAATTTGGCACACCTCAAGCTGTCTCCTATGTCCTTTCAACATGTCCTCAGTTGATCAAACCAATTGTTATATATTGATTTATATTGACAAACCAATGTTGCAAAATTCTACCAAGTCAGTGAAGCTAGGGTATGTGAATTAGACTTTTCTTTCCATTTTTTTTTGTTAGGGTCGAACTTTTTCAAGATAAAAGTTGTGGAAAGACTAGGTCATGTCCAGTCACTGGCCGGCCTCTCCACTGCCACCATGTCAACCCTCACCATCCCTGGCTGCTTCCACACATGCTCCTTACTGAATCCACCTTCTCCTCTCCTCATGGTCCCTCTCACAGAGCTGCGTAAGTGGTTGTACTAAGGCTTAGATCAGAATTTGCCATTATCATGCCTGGAACTCTTTTAACTCCTAATACAAAATCTAAATTCCTTACTGAGGTCCCTAAGGCCATCCATGACCTGGCCCTGGCTCCTGACTTCCTGGCTCCTCACCCACTCTGTGTGCTCCAGACGCAGGGCCTTTACATGGACTGTTCTACCTGCATCCTCTGTGCCCACATTTTCACCTGGTTTTTGTTTTCTCATCATTCATGTTTCTGCTTAATGTCTCCATCAAGAAGCCTACTCTGACCACTCAGAATTAAATAGTTTCCCAGTTCTCACCCAAATTCTCCCTTTCTTAACCCAGCGTAATTTTCTTTCCTTCTTTCTTTCCTCCCTCCCTCCCTCCCTCCCTCCCTCCCTCCCTCCCTCCCTCCCTCCTTTCTTTCTTTTGACAGAGTCTCACTCTGTCACCCTGGGTAGAGTGCCATTGTGTCATAGCTCACAGCAACCTCAAACTCTTGGTCTCAAGTGATCCTCTTCCTCAGCTTCCTGAGTAGCTGGGACTATAGGTGTGTAAGCCACTACACCCAACTAGTTTTTCTATTTTTAGTATAGACAGATTCTCATTCTCGCTCAGGCTGGTCTCAGACTCCTGAGCTCAAGCAATCCACCCACCTCGGCCTCCCAGAGTGCTAGGATTATTGGCATGAGCCATAGTGCCCAGCTGACCCAGCTTAATTTTCTTCTTAATTTTTTTCTTACTTGTTTATTGTCCTCTGCTGGAATGTGACAAGCCCCCAAAGCAGAGGCTTTGTCTAGTTGCTACTGTTCCCTCAGCACCAAGAACAAAGCCAACGCGTAGTAGGTGCACGATCGCCACTTACTGGATGAAATGATGTAGACACTCCCCGACAGACACATATGCAAGGGTGGGCTTACACATGCTGGCCCGCACACTGTCACACAGAAGGAACACACCTGCTCACTGAGGTACACGTAGAAATGGAATACAGTAGATACAACTGCAAACAGACACACGTTTACACATTAACACAAAAATACACTCACACAGGGCATACAAAGACAGACGCACATGCTAACACCACTAACCTTTAAATAATCATCCACTAATCGCCACTCATGCACAGGCAGATAAGCCAAGATGCAGGAACATGCTCACAAAGGCACACATACACAAAGCAGTCATGAATGATCACCTCCAACACGTGTGCACAGGGGTGTGCGCGCACACACTCGCCTTTGTCTGGCCTGGGCCTCCATGCCCTGGCTAAGCCCAGTTTGGGCAGGTGCTGCTGGGCCACTTTGAGACCCTGGGCCAGGAGGACCCCAAACCTCCAGGAGTACTCTCCTCCCAGAACAGACGATCTGGAAATAGGTGGGGGCTTATGGCCAGGTGCCCCCAGATTTCTGAGTGCTCTGAGGCTGCTGTTAGGAGCAGTTATGTCACTGAGGCCCTTAGCTGCCTGGGCAGAGCCATAAAATACACCTGGCTCAGTGTCCTCTGCTCTGACCATGTTTGTTTCTGCAGTCACCCTGCCCCTGAGCAGTGCCTGCATTCCAGGGACAGCAGCCCCTCATGGCCAGATACTAATGAGACGAGGGCAACAGGGAAGCCCCCAGGGCTCCCTGGGTAGTGGCACTTAGTGAGGCAGGGCAAACTCTGCCCAGATGCAGTGAGACCCAACAGAGGCTCAGGGTTTGTGGCTACTAAGGGAGGGGATTAGATGCCTACTGGTGCCAGAACTCCCAAGGTGCACTTGAGGCCAGATCCTGGGCAGCAAATCAAACCCAGAGCCCAGCAGCTGGCATAGCCCACACAGGACTTCAGTCTGAGCTCCAGTCTTCAGAGGCTCCTGAAGTGTGCCTGTCCCCCCAGCACCCAGGTGGGAGGCACTGAGGAGACTTCCATGGCCGTCCTCTCTGCAGCTCACATAAAGCCTTCAGGTGGTGTCCTCTGCTGGGCTCAGGAAGTGGAGGGGCAGGTTCCAGAGAGGCCCCTATGACATGTTCAAAGGCCTGGAAGCTGTAGAGAACACGGTTTATTAGGGAGCTCAGTGACAGCCGAGAATGGCTCCAGCACAGAGGAGGGAGACAGCCAGTGGGCTCAGGGTTGGCTGCAAGAGGAGGTGGGTGGGGAGGGACGCCCAAGAGCAGGCGATGCCCAGGCTGGGCAGCTCCAGGAGATTTGGAGCTTTAAACAGAGGGCGCTGGGGAGCCACAGATGGGCTCCCGAGCAAAGGAGTGATGTGATCTGATCTGACACAGTGTCCCTTGCCATCCCTGCAGCGTGTGGCCATTATTTCATTACAGAAGTGCAGGGGTGAACTGGGACAGGAATAAAGGGGGCAAGACATTTTACAGTATGTCAGAGACTGGGCACAAACACCCTATTTTTGCCAAAAGAACACTGCTTGCTGCCAGTACTCATTAGGAAGCTGGGTTTCTTCCCTTCATTCATGCACGTGAGCATATTCAGGCACCCACCTTCTTCTAGGCCTCGGAGGATAAGAAATAAATCAGATTCTGCTGTATGGGGGTGGGGGGCTACTGGCCAATAGAGGAGGAGGAAAGGGCAGGGGTGGGAGCCAGGACCAGCGTTTATGGAACACCTACTGTATGCCGGGCGTGAAGTTGGGCAGCTGACATGCCTGCTGTCCTTTCGGCCTCATGATCACTGGGTGAGGGAGGTACTTCCTTCATTTCACAGACAAGGAAACTAAGACTTGGGGGTGGGGTGAAGCCACCTGCCACTGTTCTCACAGAGGGCTCCAGCTGCAGGCAGAAAGCCTCCAGAAAGTGACAGAGAACAGCCTGAGCTACTTCAAGGGTAATTTCCATCCTTGTCTTCAGGCCCAGCAAGGTTCTGAAGTTCCCAGAAAGGATGAGGCCCTCGGGGATTGGTCGGAGGGCCTCACACTGCCTCCCCCTCCACCCATGATTAATGCCTGACAGTCGCTCCACTTGCAGGGAACTCATCAGACTAATATTTCCTGATGTGAACTCCGTGTCGCCCTCGAATGAGAAATCCCAGCCCCCTTGTGTTTGGCGCCCCAGATGAATGGGCTCCCGCCCGGGTCTCGTGAATGATGCAGCCAGTGTCTGCAGAAAGAGGTCGATAAAGGCCCTTTATCAGCAGAACCACGGCCTCTTCTGGATGGCCATCAGGCCCCGGTTTCTCTGTCCATACTATTCCCCTGCGGCTGGCCCTGGACGGCCTGCCAGAGATGGGGAGGTGAGGTCAGTGCCCAGCAGAGAGGGCCTCACGAAGGAGGGAGCCAGGACTCTTGGGGATCAGAAGGAAGGGGCAGGGTCTGCCAACATCATGCCTTCACTCTGAAGCTCCAACAATCCAGAGTGGGGCACAAGCATGCCACCAAGTCCATGACCAAATTCCTGCGTCAGGCAACCTAGAAGCTCAAAGGGTCTGTGAGGAGAAATGGAGGACGCTATGGAATCCAAGTGGTTCTAGGAACAGAAACACCAGTGGTTGTTGCAGGGGTCAGAGAAAATAGAAATGTAACCAGTACCATTTCTTAAGTGCTTGCCAGGTGCCAGGTGGCATGGCAACAAATATTGCTGCATCCAATCCTCATGGAGCCCCATGGAGTAAGGCAGTGTGAGCCCATTTTACAGATGAGAAAAGTGAGGCTTAGAACAGTTAAATGGTACTCTAGGTGGAGATATCAGGATTCAACCTCAGATATTCCTTGCTGTGCTTTGTGTAGGGCATGGAGCTGGGTACTAGGAGTACATGGGTCAGACATGGTCCTTGCTGCGTATAGTCCTTTTGGGAACTGACATCCAACAAGGCAACTGCAGTGCCTCTGTGTGAATGTGGGTGGGGACAGGCACTGGGGAAAGGTCTTGCCAAGTAGAGCAGAGTTTCTCAACCAGCCCCAGCACAGTGCTTCATAGGGAAGACAAGCCCACCTCAAGGTGCCCAGAGTGGAAAGAATCTAAGCTGAAGGCAAAGCCAGGAGTAGAGAGTGAGAGCCATGTCTGAGTATGGGGGTCTCTTGCGGGAAGGAGGCAGCTGCATGGACATGGACCCTGGCTAGGAGGCAAGCTGGGATGGCTTGCAAGTGGGGACGTGGAAGGGGACGTGGAAAGAAATGTCCCTCCTGAAGGTGTCCCTCACTAGCAGGAGAAACTTTGAGTCAGGCTCCCAGCAGGTGATCCTTTCATGTAGGTCCCCACCCAGAGGGTCAGGAAGCAGTCATGACTCTTAGGGATGGGGACTTCAAGCCCCTTCAAGCCCCAGCCAAGTAGGACGGGTTCAGGGCAGAGTTCCAGGCCCAGCAGGACACAGAGAGGCCAGGATGGAAGCCAAATCTTGGCCGACCTGGACCCAGAGCTCAGGTGGTGAGAGCAACACCAAAGTACAGCTCATGATGGCTCTATGGCCGCCCAGCTGCTCTCTGCCCAGTCAGGCTGGCCTGGGGCTCCTGCTGGGGGAGGTAGGGTAGGCAGCGCTCCATGTAAGAGCTGGGAGGCTGGGGAGGGAATGCCTCAGCCCTGGCTGCGAGACAGCGTGTCCTTCCCCGCATTTTGCTGGTAGTGGGCCCCAGAACTTTGCATGTGATTTCTCACTTTGTAATGTTTGGGCCCATCCACCCTCTCCCCGCCCCCATCACACCTGCTCAGGCTCCACCCTGTTTCTGATACTGCCCCGACCTGACCCTCAATTCATCCTTAACCCTTACTCTATCCCTGGCCCCCATTCCTGAGCCTCACCCCATCCTGAAAGTCCTTCCGTGTGAGCCTCAGCCCCTCCCTGACTCTCCATTTCCTTGGTCCCCCCAATCCTGAGCTCCCTCCCCCCAGTTCTGGTATCCTATTTCTGACTCCTGCCTCCAGCCTGCGGTCCCTATCACATCCCGGACCCTCCCCCATCCTCCCTGCCTACCTGCTCTGGAATGGCATCAGGATTCAACCAGGCTCCAAGAAACAGAAGAGGGTAAGTGTCCCTCAAATTCATTACTAATTATTTTGAAGCTGAAAGGTTCCTGTTTTCCTGAGGGGGGGGGGGGGAATTGGTCAAAAATTTCAAAATGCCCTTTATAAAACAGGTGGGGATTTCCAAATGACCTCATCAAAATGCCCTGTACAAAATCAACCCATAGGTTGATTAATCAGAATAGGGGTTCTCCCTTGGGGGGGAAAACTGGGAAGGGCACAGGGAACTTTGGGGGCTGGTGACACTGGGAACACAGGGGTATTCATTTGGTAAGATTCGTCAAGTGACCTGTTTCTGATTTGTTCACTTTTCTGTATCTATGCTATACTTCAGTGAAAAGTTTTTAAAAATGATTCCAAGCTGGGGCAGGTTGGGCCCTCAGGGCAAGAGAGCTGATTATTGGGTCCTGCAGCAGCGGGGACACAACTGTGCATGGGGCTGGCCAGTGCTTCCTTGAGCGGGCCCTCAGTAAAGCACAGCCTGACTCTCTGTCCCTAGGACAGAGTTTCACCCCAATGGGGTGCTGACAACAAGCCTCCTCATGCCTTAGCCATACACCCCACTGTCTTCTGGGACCCTGCCTTGGTGCCAGCTGCCTCTCCTACCCTAACAGCTGTATTTTTCAGGTACAATATGACAGGCTCAATCTATTCCTGTTATATATTTCCCAGTAAATGGACAAGGTGAAAACAGTGTCAGTTCAAATCACTATCATGACACTTAATTCTGATTTACTGTACCTTTTGCTGCAATCTTGAAAGTGCCTGCATCTGTGCTGAGCTGGATTGCCTAGCTAGGCCCCTGGGGTCGACGTTAAGATCAGCTTCAATAAAAGAATTTAGGGGAAGGCAGCCCCAGGTGGGTAGGGGGCAAGCCGGGGCCCAGAGGACGAGCTAGCAGAGACGCTGAAGCTGCTGTTCTTCCACACCTCCCTCCCTCGACTCTTTGTCCCCAGCCCTGTGTTTGCAGCAGCTGGGAAATTTATGGAGGCTCCATAAACGGGTTTTACAGACAGCTGTTAGAGCGTGTGGAGCAAGGCTTGGCTGTCGTGGGACCTAGTTGCAGGCTTACAGCCAAGACACTTAAATATTATGGCCCCACATATATAAAAAGTGTGCTGTGCACGTCCTCAGCTCCCTCCCTCCTCCTGACCCAGGAGCACGGGTATGGCCACAGAATATAGCAGCGCTGGCAGTTGTTGGCTCAGCGAGACAAAATGCCCACAACCCCTTGCTCCAGCCCCTGCAGCCACCACGGGGGCCTCTGGCAGGGCTAGCAGCACAGAACAGGGAGACCGCTCCAAACCGCAGGGCCCTGCCCTCCTGGGCCCCTGGGCCAGGCTCAGTGCACAGAGTTCCTCAAGCTGCAGGGCCTTGCTCCAGCTGTCTCCACTGTCTTGAAAGCTCTCCCTTCCCTCCCCCAGCACCTTGCCTTTTCTTCCACTGGCCAGTTCTTCCCTACCCTCCCAGAACCTTCTCAGAAGCATAGTCACCACCCTCCAGAGTCAGCTCTCCTGTTATAAATGCTCACAGCCCCCTTGGACTTCTTCATAACATTTATAACAATTGTAATTAAATAATTATTGGTGTCATTATCTGTTTAATGTCTATCTTCCCCACTGGACAATAAACTCTGGGAAAGCAGGGACTCTGTCTGAACATATCCCTACTGGCTTGTGCAGGGTCTGGCACTCAATAAATATGCAATGAATGATTGAATGAGTGAAAGCAAAATGGGCTCAGTTCCTAAGAGCAGGAGAAAGACTTACGGATGTTCAGCAAAGGGAAGCCACTCGACCAGGGGGAGTCAGGGAAGGCTTCCAGGAGGAAGCACTCTCAGACCTCGTAATAAATGAAGTGCTTCATTCAGAAGCCCTAGCCATGAAGCTTAAAATGTGAGACAGTGGGCTAGCATCTTAGTCTCTTTGAACCTGAACTTCCCTGTCTTTAAAATGGGGCTAGTGATGGTGCCTACACCATAAGTTTGTTGTGAAGGTCAAATGTACTGAACATACTTAGCACAGCTCGTACAGTAAGAGTTCCTTAAACTACATCATTACTAATATAGCTGGAACTTGGTGATTTCAGGCAAAGGGAACAGCATGTATGGTGGTATTTATGAAGGATAAAAGCATTCCTCGCAAAGCCTTACTGCCTCAGTATCCATGTTTTGTGTTTTATGAATTCAGCCTGAGCTATTTGACCGGGAGATAAGAGCCAATCATAGGCTGGCCAGGGACCTATGACCTAAGACTGGGCCAAGATTATTTCCTCTCTTGAGGGAGAGATTGAAGAAACAAGGGAATTGACAGGAAGAGCAGAAACTGAAAGTTCCATGTTGAAAAATACCATTGCACAACAAAATACAGAAAGTCCTGAAAGTTGCCCCTAATGTTGCCAGGGCAACTTTTGGGACACCCTGTAGAAATTATAATTAAGCACAAGCAGAGAGAACGAGCTCCCAGGCCATCTGCAACCTTGTGATGAAAGTCTTTTTTTTTTTTCTATTCAAAGGGGCAATATAGTAGTGTATAAATTTGACTTCTCACTCAAAAATGTACTAGCTGCGTGACCTTGGGCAGAACACTTAAGCTCTCTGGGCTTGTTGGTAAAATAAGAATGATAAAATCATTTATCTCAGAAAGTTGTGTGGATTCAATGAAATAATGTGGGAGAGTATATTACTATTCACTCCTCCTCACTGGTACCCTCCTCATCAATAACAACCAGCCTGGACTAAAAGATGTGGTGACTGCCTAAGACTTAGCCCTACTTTGGGCATGTAGTCTTCTATGAATAGAAAACAGACTGAGGCATATGCTCAATGCCTAAACTGGGCATATTCTCCGATGTGGAAAAAGGATAAGTACAACCATATGAAACTGCCAATATTCAGCTATTTTGGTTCATAAACGTGGATTTCCATATGATTCAACCTTAGAAGTGACAGGATCTCCCAAGAGCCTAGAGCCATGGAAAACAGTGGACTGGGGCATTCTTCCTGGGAGATGGAATCCGGGCATAA
The DNA here is from genome assembly GCA_963574355.1 of Loris lydekkerianus. Lineage (NCBI taxonomy): Eukaryota > Metazoa > Chordata > Mammalia > Primates > Lorisidae > Loris > Loris lydekkerianus. The sequence goes on along the minus strand of CAUYPK010087324.1, from coordinate 59,129 downwards.
TCAAGGAACATCTCCCGGCCCTTTCAAGGGAAGGAACCCTTGAAATGTGTGCTTTGCAGGATTTCAGAGTTTCTGCAGAGCTGTGACTGCCATATGTCCCCAGTTCATGTCCCTTCATTCAAAATGGAAGTGTTTGAGACTGGCCTACCCGATTTCTTTTCTTTTCTTTTTTCTTTCTTTTTTTTTTTTTTTGAGACAGAATCTCACTACATCGCCCTCGATAGAGTGCTTTGATGTCAAAGCTCACAACAACCTCCAACTCCTGGGCTTAAGTGATTCTCTTGCCTCAGCCTCCCAAGTAGCTGGGACTACAGGCGCCTGCCACAACGCCCGGGACTTGTAGACTAGCAACCATGTGTTCACACCCGGCTATTATTTTGTTGTTGTAGTTGTCATTATTGTCGTTCAGCAGGTCCGGGCCAGGTTCGAACCCACCAGCCCCAGTGTATGGTGGCTGGCGCCCTAACCACTGAGTGAGCTATGGGCACTGAGCAGCCTGCCCCATTTCACCATGGTACATTAGGCCTGTGGGAGGGAGGGAGGTGGTCTTTTCGGTTCACAGGGCTCTGAACCAGCATAACCCAGTCATCTCTTCTCTCTGATGAGGGAATTCCAGCCATCATGCTAGATCCTGGACTTTGAGCTTCAGCCTGAACTAGTGGCTGGAGAGGCCTTCGGGCTGCTTGCCTGGAGGTGAGCACTTGCTACTTGTGGGAGGTAGAGGGAACTGAATTCCCTGGATTCTATACTACTAGAATGTTTACAGCAGCATGATTCACAATTGCAAAGATGTGGCAACAACCCAAGTGCCTTTCAACACATGAATGGGTTAATAAATTGTGGTATATGTATACCATAAAAAGATGGAGATTTTGTATCTTTTGTAATAACCTGGGCAGATTTGGAGAACACTCTCTTAAGCAAAGTACCACAAGAATGGAAAAACAAGTATCACATGTACTCAGTACTAAATTGGAACTAGTAGACTAGTAACCATGCACCCACATGAGAGAAAAACTCAATTAAATTCAAGTGGGGGGAGGGGCTGAGTAGGTTCCCACCCAACAGGTACACCGCACAAGTATATGGCACACTTCCTGGGAGAGGGACACAACTACGACTTAGACTTTTAACTTTACAAAGGAAAACCATGTCACCTAATCATATGTACTCTCATTCTAATATGAAAACAGAAAAGACTGTGTGGAGACCAGAAGAACAGATCAATCTGAATGGTTCTATTGGTCACTGATGCCCCCAACCCCTTGAGGTCAGTTTTGGCTGTGTAACTCGCTTTGGCCAATAAAATGTGAGTGGAAATGACATGTCACTCTAAGCAGAAACTGTTAGAGCCAGTTCATGCTTTGCCAATTTCTCTTTCCTGCTAAAAGCGATACACACAACCAGCAATGTTCCAGACAGAAAACGCTCCAGCAGCCTGGATCCTGGAAGGACAAACACTGGCCAAACCACAGCTGACTAGCCCTGGACAGGTGGGATGAGTGAGAAACAGATTTTGGCAATTGTAAGATGCTGGAATTTTGAATTTGTTGCTGCAACGTAGCCTGGTCCATCCTGACTGATGAATTGATACGCCATTAGCACAGAGCCTGGCTCAATGTAAGTGCCATCATTGTTTGTTTCCTGTCTCTTGAAAGCCAAACCCTCTTATCAAAAGGCCTGAAGGCATAAATTATGAGTGGTTTTGTGAAGAATTCGATGGAACTGGAGTGAAGGCTGCAGGGAAGGGAGTCGTTTGCAATCAAAGTGAAAAACAGAGGCCAGATCAGGAAGGACTTGCAATAGAAGCCATATGTCTGGCTTAACCCATGTAGAGGGTACAAAATAAAATCACCTTTAACATTCCAATGACTCTAAGGCCCCATATCCTTATCAGAAGAGAGAGCATCTTTCTTACTTCCTTACCCCAAGTTAAATCTAAACTCCTCAGCAGGAGTCAGCTGAGGTTTCTGCTGTCTCATACAGAGGATCAGAAAATCTAATTTGTCCACCAGACGGAGGGCCTGTTTTCCTGGCTGTGGGTTTCAGTGCCTCACTGTGTCAGCTGAAAACAGACTGGCCCAAAGCAAGCAGCATAAAATAAACAATTGATAGACCTCACCACACTAAAACGTAAAACTTCTAAATGACAAGAGGAGCCATAAACAAGCTAAAAACAAGCTATGGCCTGGGAGAAAATATTTGCAATTTATATTACAGATGAAGGATTAGCATCCAGAATATATAAAGAATTCTAAAAAATCAATAAGAAAAAGACAAATGGCTCAATAGAACACTGAGCAAATGATAAAAAAAAAAGTCGATTTATAGAAAAAGAAATTCAAATGGCCAATAAACTTGAAAAAATGTTGAGTTTCACTAGTAATCAGGAAATAAAACATTAAACTACCACAAACAGTATTTCACTCATCAGATTGGCAAAACAACGAAGTCTGACATTCAATGTTAGTGAGGGTATGGAGAAATGGGGAGTCTTGGATACTGCTGGTGACAATGCAAAGTGGCACCTGCACTTTGAAGAACAAGAAGTCCACTTGCTAGGATCTGTCCTGGAGAAACCATTTGCACAAGTGCACAATGAGACTTACATGTATAAGAATTTTTACCGCAGTATCGTCCATAAGAATAAATCATTGAAGAAAGCCTAAACGTCCCCTTGGGCTTTGCTAAATAAGCCACAGCACAGCCCTACTAGGAAGTTCTATGCAACTGTTTAAAAGAATGGAGGAAACCTAGGACCTTGCATGAAGAGAGACTGTTGGATGAATAAAGCAGGTGGCAAAAATATATAAAGTAAGACACCTTTATGGGGACAAGAGGAGAGAGAGAGAAAAAGAAACACAATCTTTTTTTTTTTTTTTATGAATATAGATGCACACAAACACTGGGAAGGATGATTCAAACGGAAATAAGAGTGGCAAGCTCAGACTTTGGGAAGGGACCTTTTATGGTGGTGGGAAAGGGAGTGGTCAGAAGGAATCAAAAGGGATTGTTAAAGGAGAAAATGGGGCTGCTTATGTAAATGAAAATTGTTATTTATGAAGAGAAGGACAGGCTGTTGGACAGACCAGAGAATCTCTTCCCACTGACAGAAGGACATCCAGGAGCACATGCAGGCCCACCACGAATGGGGACAATCATGTCTCGGGGGGCAGCAGGGGCAGAAACAGAGCATTAGTCAGGACAAGCTGACTGTTGTAACCACCACCAGCATCTCAGTGTCTTTACACAGTAAAAGCTTCTCTTCCACTCACTTCACAAATCAACGTGGAGCAGGGGAAGGCTCTGCTCCACACAGTCACTTGGGGAGCCAGGTGCCTCCTTTCCAGTCCGTGGTTCTGTCATTTTGTGGCGCTTTGTCTTCTAGGCCTGGAAGTGGCCATACCTCACATTCTGTTGGCCAGAAGAACTTCATCATATGGCTTTAGCTAACTTCAAGGGAAGTTGGGAACTGTAGTCCTGCTGGGTGCTTGGGAAGAGAAAAATGGCTTGGTGATCACATAGCAGTCTTTGCTACACTCAGCTATGGAGGCACCAGCTCCTATTTGCGCAGTTGTTTTAGGACACTCAGAGCTGGCTGTCTCACCAACCCCACAACTCCTGCTCTCTTTCGCCTCCCAGTACCAACCCATGTTCCCCACGGCACCCTTATAGTGTCTTCTTGGGAGGGGTTGACCATCCTCTGAGCCTAGACTGCCCTACATTCCCATCTCAGTGTTTTGACCCTGGAGGAAATCACTCCTGCTCCCCTGGTCCAAATGCACACCCTGTTTTTAATCACCAGGGGAGAAAGTTCACCTTGCTACACAAGACTACGGAATGCAGATTTCATCCAGAAGCTATGGGCAACTATGAAGAGTGTGAGTAGGGCACTGACGTGATGACATCCATGCCTCAGAAATTGGTGACAGCAGGAAGAAGGTGGATTTGGTACAGAGGGACTAACGAGGCCCCCGCCTGGCACTCAAAGTGACGGGATCATGTAGGTAAATTTGTAGCATAAGAAGAAGACTGAGAAATACTCAGCTTTCCTCAAGGCAGAGTCTTGAAATTAGATCAGCTGAGAAGATGGACTTCCAGACACTGACCAGTCTGTGGCACAGGGCAGAGATGCTAGACCGGGTGGGGGAAGCACCTGGCAGGAAGGGAGCCCTGGGTGGGCCACAGTCTTTCTGAGAGGAAGTGGCTGGGTTAGTGGGACAGGAAGCAGACCTAGGGAGAGAAAGCTGTGATCCAGGACTGTCTTGGGGACAGCACAGAGGACAGGGCAGGCACCTATAAAGACGGCCCCATGCTTAGTTGAATGCTCTGCTGCTGTTTTGAAATTCTTAATAATCTTATACTTGAACTTGTGGTTTTTTGAGTGAAGATAATGGGACTGTGGAGCATGCACGTGAACAGAAGAGCTAGCTCGCAATGCACAGACCCACTGTCCTTGCCCCCCTCATTCACACATGGTGATTTTAATGCGCCATGAGCAAGGATTTCCTGTGGACCACAGTGGGAGTCCAGTGAGGCTCAAAGCATGTTACTTCTATGACTGAGTGGGTGGGTGGGTGCAGACACTTCCCCTTCAGATCAGAATGTGTTTTAAACACAGTGTTCTCAGCAGCATGGACTACAAAGCAACCATATCATATCCTTTCTTACCAACCTTACTTCCTCGTATTAGCCAACCACTTAAGCTGAAAACCAGGACCTAGAGGACAGTAAAACCCAGAGCAGCCATACTTCCTTCCCCTTCCAGTTCTTCTGTACTCATCTGTAAGCTGAAGCTAGACAGTGTATGTCAAGAAGTGAAATAAAAACGGTGAGTTGGGCCAGGTACAGTGTCTGACACCTGTAATCCCAGCACTTTGGGAGGCTGAGGTGGGAGGATTGCTTGGCCAGGAGTTCAGGACCAGCCTGAGCAACATAGAGACACCTGCCTCTAGAAAAAAATACCAAAAATTAGCCAGGTCTGATGGCACGAGCTGTAGTCCCAGCTACTTGTGAAGCTGAAGTGGGAGAATCACTAGAGCTCAGGAGGCTTCAGTGAGCTATGATTGTGCTACTGCACTGCAGCCTGGGTGGCAAGAGTGAGTCCCTGTCTGTATAAAAAAAAAAAAAAAAACCCAGGTAACAGTGAGTTGATTTTGTGCGGCATTTCTAATGTTCCAGTGAGAACAAAACACACACGTCTACATGAGTTATGAAATGTGTGGACCATTTAGGTGATTCTGCACACAAGTTAAATGCTCTAATATTTGTGTTTAAAACTAACTTTGCAAAATGTTAAGTCAAATTATGTTAATCATTTAAAATCACATCACTTCTTTACTTAGAGTGACATTAAATAGGAAATAGAAACCATTGTGATAAGTCAGGAGAGAGACCACTAAGGAAAGGAAGGAACTTTCTTATTTTAATATGTTTTACGACAGCATCACCTGCTTTTTGCAAAAGGGACTCCTGTTTTCATTTTGCAACTGGTCCCTGCACATTATGCCACCAGCCCTGGTTGCAGGGTTGTACCTGGGACCTTAAGACTCAGAGAAAGTCTTCCTGCTGGAAAGCATTTTAGCTCATTTGCTTTTTGACCAGGGGTTTGAGCTCATTTGAAATGGGCCTTGTCTCTGATGGTGGTGGCAGATTTTCCAGGGTGCAGAGCTAGGCTGCCTCGACTCAAATCGCAGCCCTGCCATTGCTGCCTGTGTGATTTCAGGCAAGTTACAGTGGGGATTTTGCTAACAGTACCAACCTCAAAGTCTTGTTGAGATGGTTAGATAAGTTAATACCTGCAACGTGTTTCGCACAGCCCTGGGGACCTACATTAGGACTCAATGTCCATAATTGTCCAGCATTTCCATAATTTCCATAATTCCACTGTGTAGTGGAGGAAGCTCCCATGTGCCTTATCTCCTCTTGCACCTTGCTGATGTTGGAAGACAGGGACAAACTCAGTCCTTGTGCTGAGGAAGGGGCTGCATGGAACAGGCTTCACCAGTGGGCCCTAGGCTTGGGGTGAGTGCTGGGAATGTGCTGTCTCCAGGGCTCTGTGTGAGGCTGTGAAGGTAGCAATGGGTCTGGGGCTGTGTCGAGGGATGCTGGGGAGTCTCTTGGTCTCCGGTCTGTATCAGTGAAGGCCTGCCATGACAAAGGACCACAGAAATGTGTTTTCTCATGATTTTAGAGCTGGACGTTCAAGATTGAGCTGTCAGCAGGGCTGGTTGCTTTGAGGCCTCTCTCCTTAGGTCCTCACACTGTTGTCCCTCCACGTGTCTGAGTCCTCAGATCCTCTTCTTATGAGGACACTGGTTAGACTGGGTGGGGGCCCATGCTAGTGACCTCATTTTAACATAAACACCTCTTTAAACACCCTACTGCCAAATACAGTCTCATTCTGAATTAGCAGGTACTGGGACTCCAACGTAAGAATTCGGGGAGACACACTTCAGCCTTCACAATGTTTGTAAGCGGGAGGCTGCTGTGTGGGTCCCTGTGGCCATGTGATCACACACCTGTGTGCCTGCATCAAGGTCTGTGTGTCTGTCCGTCCGAGTGTCTGACCTCAGAGGCTCTCCTCCGCAAGTCTCCAGTGCTGGGGCTCTGGCTTTTGGTGTGCCTTTGCTCATGAGAGCTCAGCGACATTCTGTGTCATCTCGACTGTGCTGGGAGTGTGTCTGCGAGTCAGTCTGCAAGCCAGGATGTTGCTGGACTGAGAAACTGGGGCCTGTGAGAATAGGATATGCTCCCCTCCAGGTTCCTAGGAATGTGGGCCCTAGTGCACCTGAGCCTGTGATCAGAAATCTGTTGTCTGTGGCATGTGGCTGGCTGATTCATTTGAGAAAGGAGGGGCAGGAGCAGATTCATTTGAGAGGAACAGCAGCTTTAGCATATGTTGGTGATGACGGTGTGACGACAGCAACTGAGGCTGGGCTGGCTCCAGTGTGCATTCTGTGGCATGCTGGCATCTTTAAAACTATCACAAAACCAGCAAAACAATGGGACTGAGGGGATCTGCCAGTGGGGACCTGAGGAGGAGGGCATGGCAGGACTAGGAGGGCAGAGACTATGAAGAGGCCTCCTGGTCTCAGTGCATTCTAGCCCCCTCCAACACTAACTCACTCTCACTGCTCATTCTTTCCAGCTGAAAGGAATCTGTGCACCTTGAGGCCTAGGGCAGTCGTGGGGTGTGACCCCCACTGGCAGGCTCAGACTGTGTTCAGTTCTTTACAGGATTCATCTCTGTTCCTCCCTACAAGGCTGCAAGGTTGGGGGAGTAAATATTATTCCCATCTAAGAGCCAAGGAAACTGGGACCCAGAGAGGCATAATGATCTGGTCAGGCTACAGCAGCTAAGATTTGAGCTGAGCTCTCTCTGATTACTCCCAGGATTCCAGGGATGGTGTGTGGTGAAGAAATGAATGAATTGAATGGAATGATAAACTATTTCCTGTGCTTTGAAATGGAATCGATGTCCAGGTCCTGGTTAAAACCCTCAAGGGCAATAGCTAACACTTTCTCTACCACACCATTAGCCCTGTAATACATGGGATGGACCACTTTGATCTATTCTTTTTGGAAAACCAATGGCAGATAAGAGACATGGACCCTGGTGGCTTCTGACCCGGGCAGCAGACTTCTCCTGGAGAAGATATCAGGAAGGGGTTGGGTAGGACAGAAATTCTGTTGTCCCCCCTTCACCCTCTCACTCACCGACACTAAGTTCCATCATTGGTTTGGCTCAGTTGTGGACTTAGATTTGAGCCCAGGTTCTGGCAAACACTAGCCTTTTCTTTTTCCTTTCTCTCCTGTTCTTGCCTTTTTTCATCCCTCCCTTTATTTCACTGAACAGGCTTAAATGAACAGCTCTTTGAAATTGTTTTTCATCTCCAGGTCTTGGAGTACAACTTATCCCCTTGGTTGCACCCACTGGGTCTTTCTCTTGGTGGCTTACTTACTCGTGTGTTTGTAATTTTTGTCTATTAACTTACACTAAAGTGGGCCTGGTTTTCCTCTGCCTGCCTTGTGCCCTACGTTGTGTCTTCAGAGCGGTTTGAATATTTCCTCTGCTGGGGAACCAAGGTTTTCCTCTGGTCCCAGATGAGATGCTGATTAGTTCCTCAGGGTAAGTGCTCATGGCTCAAGCTTCATGCTGGAGTTTGGTACAGCTCTGGCCTCCCATTTGCTTTTCCTGCTCCTAGCCCAAGTGAATGACGAGATGTTTTGCCTCTTTTGCAGGCCAGCAGGTTAAGATTTCTCTATACAAGTTCTAATAGGTAGAGCTGCTGTCCATGTTCATTTGTAAGTATTGGACCTTCTAATTTCTGTGATGTTGTCTTCGGTGTGGTCCAGCATAATCTAGACGTGTATTTGTGACTAGCTCTTTTTTTCCTCCTAATTCTTGTGTTTATTCTTTGTTTTTTTAAACTACATCATACTCTGTAACTTCATCTGCATTCTGATTCTTTTGCCACAAATTTCTTCGAGGGTCAAAGTCCCCTTCTAACTGTGGCTTTGGGTTCAATCTACAAGTTTTGTTAAGGAATGTTTTCCAACCAAGCATTCCAATGGCCATTGCAATTTCATTTTTGACCTTTCATTGATTTACACATATTTTCCTTTTTCTTAATCGTTTGTCAATTCTAGTCGACTTTTAGAATGGATACTAACTAGAAAAGAGAGCTAGAGAGATGTCTAGAGATGGTTAATTTAAGTTGAATGCTTAAGTAAATCAATACTGCCCGATTGACAGTATACAAGGCAGTTATGGAGTCACCAGGTCAAATCTCTGCTCCAGACCTGACTTAGCCGTGTCACTTGGGTTCTCCAGCCCTACTAACAGTGTTGGTGCCACTGGCTGCTCGTTAGAAAGACAGTGAGAGCCCGGGGCAGAGTAGTTCTGTCCCTCTTTTCTCTTGACAAGCACTTCTTTGTGTCTCCTGGCTTTGTGCATGGAGCTAGGACCTTGGTTCCAGCTCATTGAATCCACAGGGCTGAAGATGCCCTTCCCATCCCCAGTACGCCCCAATGGCCAGTTCCTCTTTGTCTGGCTCCTGGTGCCTCTTCTTTCTTGACTTCGAACTCAACATGCATTTGTATGCATTTACATGAGCAAAGCAAATGGTTGCAGTTATTGTAAGCCACTGTTTGGGGACACAGCAGACAGGTAACAGGAATATTGTCCTATTTGCTACCAGGCATAGTTAATTCCTTGGTAGACATGAAGAGACAGAGAGTTGTATCATTTGTTCATTCATCCACTCACTCAGGAAATACATGTTGAGCCCTATTGTGCCCTGGGCTCTTTGCTAGGCACTTGGGATTCATTGGCAAACAAGATAGACAATATAAGTCAGAAAGGAAACAAACAAAAAAATTAAACAAAAAACAAAACATCAGGCAGTGATCCGTAGTGATAAGTGCCAATATTAAAATAAAACTTGATGGGATAAAATGACAAATGGGGGCTTTTCAACTAAAGGAACCAGGGAAGTTTGCTCTGAGGAGGTGGCATTTAAGTTGAGATGAATATCCAGAAGAACTATGATCTGGCAGCAGAATATTCCTGGTAGAAAAATTTCCTACTGCAAGTACCTAGTGAGGGGAATGAGCTTGGTGTGTTTTGGGTATCCTTTGAGGGTAAGCATGACTAGAGCAGGGTGGATATGGGAACAAAGGACAGGAGAGGACATCTAAGAGACAGGCAAGAGCCATAACACAGGGGACTTTATAGGCCACAGAAAAAATCCAAAGATTCTGGATTTTTTATAAATGCTGTGGAAAGGTACTGGCGGGTATTTTCGCAAGTAGTGTATTAGTCAGAATAGGATAGGCTCTGCTGCAGTAACAAATAAGCCCTAAAATCTCAGTGGCTTGCTATGATTGTTCAATTATCTGCTATGTTGCAGTCAACCATGTGTCTGGGGGAAGTCTTCTAAATGGTAACATAGGGCCACAGGCTGCCTCCATCTTGTGGCTCCATCATTTTGTACCTTCACCCTGAGATTATCTACCTGGAGACAAGTAGAAGGATGTCCTAGTTCATTTTTGTGTTGCTATAAAGGAACACTTGAGGCTGGATAATTTAGAAGGATAAAAGGTATGTTAGGCTCATGATTCTGCAGGCTTTAAAAGATGCATGGTGCCTGCATCTGCTTCTCATGAGCCCTTAGGCAGCTTCTACTCAGTGTGGAAGGCATCAAGTTTAAGGACCACATGGCAAGAGAGGAAATGAGAGAGATGATGGGAGGCTCTTTTTAACAAGTAGTTCTTATGGGAGCTAATAGAGTGGTAAGTCACTCATCACCTCCGGACAGCACCATGTCATTCATAAAAGATCTGCACCCATGATTCAAACACCTCCTGTTAGGTCCCACCTCCAACACAGGGGATAAAATTCAACATGCGGTTTGGAGGGCCAAATCTCCAAACTATATCAAAGGGGAAAAGAGAATGGGAAAGCATAGCAGATACTTACCCACCCTAGCCTGGCAGTAGTGTGTATCATTTCTGCTCACATCCCATTGGCTCACATTCCACTTAGTCACATGGCCAGTCCAACCCAAAGGGAGGCTGGGAAATGTAAAGGGGCACACAGATATACTGGAGACCCCAACAGTCTCTGCCACAGGCAATATATCATCTCATTTATATTATATTTCAGTTGGCACTCTGCTTACTGTGTGGAAAATGTAAATGAATCATTAGTGGTGGTAATTTCAGCTATAATCCAACTTTGCAATCACCTCCTAACTCCTGCCCCTTTTGAGTTTGTCATCTGTGGTCTCAAATGCCAGGCAAATTTTGGAACAACAACAACAACAACAAAAACCCAGATAGTGAAAGTCATGTTACGAAGGGAATCATTCACAGTTATAGTAATGAGTTCAAAACCAAAAGTTAAATCAGACAGCCCTGATTTCCAGACTTTGGGATTTCATGGACTGGTAACTTCCAAACAGTATTTTGGAAGCCAACAAAGAGCTCAACAACAAAGAAACCAACAAAAAAGTCTGTCTCATAAGTACAATCACTGTCACCATCATTTCATAAAATGAAGAGCATCTTAGTATTTATCAGTTGGGAGGAAATAATAACACAATAAAGAACATTTGTGCAAACGACATCGGACAGATTTACATGTTGAATACCCATATACACATGCACTTCACACTATCTGGATGTGCACAGGCACTATAGGGTAGGTGGCTTTTTGGACTTGCCTACAAGAATCTTTTGTCATCATTAAGTAAGTGAATCTGTGCTGTGACCCGCTGTGGAACTACACGGAATTGCCTGCGTGAGAAGCTGCTTGATGACAAATGACCACCTTTCACATGAAGAATCACCCTCAAAACTCTCCATTTGGGAGTTACATTTAAAATCAGCTTTTCTGCTTTTCCTGTGGTGTCTTAATATTCACAGTGTCCCTCTTCACTGGCAGCCATGTGGGCCTCTTCTTTTAGTAACTGCTCACCTGTCTAATGTGTCTTTCCCTGCAGGGCCCCAAAGTCAATCCTGTGCCTGCCATGTAGTTTAAATTTTAAGCCAGAGGATTCCAAACACCCCACTTACCCTCAGTATGTCCAGTCTTCTTTACATGAGGTGGCAGAATGCAGACCCTGGTGCAGTGCTATTTATACAATGCCACACAGCCCTTATTTTTCTCATTTCCCCATTTGCGCTTCATGTCTCATGGGCAAGCATTGCCCCATGGGCTCGAGGCTGCAGGGCTGAATGCACAACAGAGGCTGAGGTCCAGAGCCAGGCACAAAGGTCTAGGGACTACACTGCTGTGGGGTGAGGGTGGCCACACAGGCAATGGGCAGAAGTCTGGGTAAATGTAAGGAGAGGGGCACAAGCCTGGCTGCTTGGTAATAAGCTACAAGGAACCCTGCACGGTGAGCTGGGCAATCTCAGGGTTTGCCAGAACCTGCAGGAGCTGGTCAGACTCCACTCACTTCTCCAGGCCTCCCATCCCTGCCCCTCCAGCCTCCTGTTCTCCAGTCAGACTGAGCTCCCTGCCAGCTCTACACAAGAAATCCTTTTCCTATTTTTGTGCCCTTTTGCACATGTCCTTTCTGCCTGGAGCACCTCCTTCCTGAGCATCAGAGGGACAAGCAGGAACTGAGTTTCAGGTGTGTGGCATTTGGGATGCCCAGGAGCCATCCAAATAGGCATGTCAGAGAGGAGGTTGGGTGGAGAAGTCTGGAGTTCAGGGGAGGGGACTGCGCTAGAGGCATAAACTTGAGAGGCATCAGCATAAGCCTAGACTTCAAGCCAGTTTTGGATTTAGATTCTGTGAGATGTGACTCCCACTGGCCCTCAGCCTGGGACACTAAACCCTCTCAATAGTGTGGGACCTACAACTCTCACCTCACATCCCTCCCTTTCCTCACTTCGTACCAGCCCTGCAGACCTCTCACCCTTCTTCGCCCGCAGCTCTCCTTGTCTGCCTACCTGCCGACTGTCCCTCAGTCCTCAAGGACCAGCTATACACATTTTTCCCTGCAGTTTCTTCCTGGAAAAATGAATATTTCTATTTCCACTGTTCCCACAGCACTTTAACCATAGGTGTTGATGCTTTTGGCAAATTACTTCATGGTATATTATAATACTTGTGTCATGGATAAATATTGTGCAAGATGACCCAGTGTGGTTTCCCCTTGCCAGTTCCTTCTGACACTTCAACCTGAGCCTCTTCCTTCTTTAGAATTTAGGCTGAGTACCTCGGGAAAGGAATGATACGAAACATAAACAAAAGCAAAGGAACAGCAAAAACAAATCATTACTTTCTTGGCTTTGAGTTTTCAAAGTTCACCTCCCACAAATCCATGGCATCAAGAGAAGGAGAAGACAAGCCACAGACTGGAAGAAGAAATTTGCGAAATGCGTATCCAATAAAGGAAGGTTATCCAAAACATACAAAGAACCCTTAAAACCCAACAATAAGAAAAAAATACTCAATTAAAAGATGGGCTAAAGACCTTAACAGATAACCTCACCAAACAAAGATACACAGATGAAAAAATAAGCACATGAAAAGGTGCTCTGCATCATATGTCATCAGAGAAAGGCAGAGGAAAACTGCAACAAGACACCACTGCATTTCTATCGGAACTGCCAAGAGTTGGAACACTGACACCACCAAATGCTGGTGAGGCTGTGAAGCAACAGGAACTCTCACTCATTCCTGGTAGGAATGCAAAATGGTACAGCTCCCCCTGGAAGAAAGTTTGGCAATTTCTCGCAAAACTAGATACAAACCTTCACGTGATGTGTATAGCAGCTGTATTCATACTCACCCCAACCTGGAAGCAGCCAAGATATCCTTCAGTAGATGAATGCAGAAACTATAATCTATCCAGACAATGGAATATTATTCAGCACTGAAAATAAATGAGCTATCGAGCTGTGGAAAGACAAAGAGAAGCTTACATGTACATTACTAAGTGAAAGAAGCCAATCTGATACGGCTACACACTGTATGATTGCAACTATGTGATCTTTGCCTGGAAAAGGCAAAACTGTGAAGATAGCAAAAAAAAGCAGCAGTTGCCAAGGGTTGGGAGGGAAGAAAGCATGAACAGGCAGAGCACAGAGGATATTTGGTGCTGGGAGACTGCTCTGTACAATATGCATGGACACATTTGTCCTAACCCATGGAATGAATGCCCACCAAGAGTGGACCTTAATGTAAACCATGGACTTCAGGTGACAATGCTGCACCAATGCAGACTCATCAGTTACTGCAAATGTACCACTCCAATGGGGGATGTTAACAGTGAGGAAGGCCGATGCAGGGGCACCCAGCGGTATACGGGCAACCCTCTGTACTTTAACACTGCTGTGAACTTAAAACTGCCTAAAAAACAAAATCTAAGGGAAAAAAGCTAAGGCAAAAAGAAAAGAAATCAATGGCAAAGAAATAGTTCGAAAGACAGTATGTTTCTGACTTGCTAGGGCCAGTTTCTTAAAAGAGAAAAGGTTATTTGAAATCTTTACTTGGAAGACTGGCCTATGAAGAACCACATTGCTGGGCATGGAGTTTAAACCCCATGGGAGGCATGTGCAATTACCCACCCACCCACACGTGTAGGCTCACAGACTTAGAGGGTTTTGTTTGTTTATTTAAAGAAAGCTGTCTAGAATGGGAAAGAATGTGGAAAGGCTTAGAAGGGTAGAGCAGAGAGTTTATTTTATTTATTTGTTTGTTTATTTATTTATCTATTTACTTTGTAATAAGAGTCTCACTCTGTCACCCTAGCTGGAATGCTGTAGCATCACAGCTCACAGCAACCGCAAACTCCTGGGCTCAAACGATCCTCCTGCCTCAGCCTCCTGAGTAGCTGGGACTACAGGCACCTGCCACAACGCCCAGCTAATGTTTCTATTTTTTAGTAGAAAGGGGGTCTCACTCTTGCTCAGGCTGGAGAGAGTTTATATGCTAATTGTGGGCTAAGATGGGGCAGAGATGCACAGCCATGCTCCTTGCATTTGAGAACCAGGTGGGGAAGGGTGGCAGGTTGTTGAGGGGACAGAGAATCATAATGCAGCATGGACCAATACCTCGAGCAGTTTTCCCAGCACCCCTCAATTGCCTGTCAACACGTGTTTTCTGAGGAAGCAGCTGTGTTCTTTATGACCCTGTCCCTCTAGACCCGGACTGGATCAAGGTGGTCACCGGATCATAGATGGGCCAATCAGAGTCTTTCCCTGGGAGCTTTAAAGTGAATCTTAAACAGCCAATTCTTCTTTAGTGCTCCAAGTAATAAGAAGATATAAAACTGTCAGGATCCTAGGAATGGTGACTTGTAGCTGTAATCCCATCATTTTAGGAGGCTAAAGTACAAGGATTGCTTGAGGCAATAAAGCCAGCCTGGGCAACATAGTGAGACCTCATCTCTATTTTAGAAAGTAGAAAAACTAACTGGGTGTGGTGGCACGCATCTGTAGTCCCAGGTATTTGGGAGGCTGAGATGGGAGGACTACTTTACCTAAGAGTTTAAGGTTGCAGTCAGCTATGATGATGTCACTGCACTCTAGCTTGGGCAACAAAGTAAGATCTCATCTCAAAAACAAACAAACCTGCTAGCTGTCTGTGTCTGCCCTGTGGAGGGAGAAGGTCTGTGATGAGAGGGAATGAAGAAGAAGTACAGGAAGTTCTGTGCGTTTGGGTCTCTGGTTTCAGTTCTTCCCGCGCACATCTGCAGCCCTAACCTTGCTGAGGTTTGCACCCTTCACCCCACCTGTGTCTGCACAGTGTCTGGCACACGGAAGTGAGCAAATGGATGTGATAGAACCCTGCCCTGTGTCCCAGTTTATTAGGTAGACCTGACCTTTATTGAGTCTGCCAAATTATCTTCCCATAAGCCTGGAATTGGGGCTTAGAGATGCCTTGTCAGAGTCCGTGGGTCACCAGGACTGATGTGTTGTAGTCTGTGGGCTGAAGACACTGTCACGGCAGCCACGTTAGACTGTGGACAGGGAGGAGAAGCAGAGTGGTCAGAAAGAAAAAAAACAAAACAAAGACAGACACACAGGCAGGGCGGAGCCATGGGTGACGAGGCCCCAGAAAAGTCCGTTTCTGCCTTGTGACTTTTATGACTTTCTGCATTAGAATCCCAGTTTGTTCCATGGAGTATCTTTTATTTATTTATTTTGTTTGTTTTGAGCATTATATACAATTGGGCCTTAGTAGTATACATATATCATATATGATAGACATACATTTTGAGACGGGGGTCTCATTTTACCCCAGGCTGGAGTGCAGTGGCATGATCAGAACTCCTGAGTTCAAGTGATCCTCCTGCCTCATCCTCCCAAAAGCTGGTGTTACTGGAATTTCTTTCCTCAGTAGGTCCTTGGTCTCGGGGGTTCAAAGAATGAACCCAGGGACCACAGATCAGTGGTAAGATAGGATTTATTAGGCAGAAAAGAATGCAGAAAAAGCACCAGAGCTTCTGGTAGAGGATATGACCCAAGTTAGAAGATCTCCACCTGGGTCCTTTGATCAGGGATATAGACAGTCCAATGAGTCCTTTGTAGTTACATTTGGCCAGAACTTGGTAACAAATGAATGGCACAGTCCCTTAGCTTGGGCCAAAATGTCAGGGCCAAATGTCATTTATCACATTGCCCAGGCCTAGGAACTGAGGGGGGGGGGTCCCTGTATCACCCTTAGACCTGTGAAATGCTCACAGGAAAATAGCATAGCAGGGAAAGGCTCTTGAGGTCCAAGGGTGGTTCTGGGGTTAGCAGGGGGGAAAGTACATCCTTAACACTAGCTTTGTTAGTGCTCAGTCTATATCCAATCAACAAATCAATATCTATGGCCCTCAGCCAGCAAGGAGGTTTCTGTGTGCTCCCGGCATTCTCAGCAGCCCCAATCCTCGCTGCTGCTGCTGTGGTCTCCCTCAACTTCCAAGGGATCTGTGGGCTTTGGCCATACTTGGTTCTCCATCTTTAGCCTTCCTGGTGCCCAATGAACCAACATCTGGGGGTATTGGGGCAGGTCCTCCTGGGCAGCCCTGCCTGGCTGAGCAGGACACCACCCGCCCTGTATCACCAGGACTACAGGTGCATACCACCATGCCAGGCTAATTTTTCCTAAAGACAGGGGTCTCACTATGTTGTCCAGGCCTCAAGCCATCCTCTCACCTTGGCCTCCAAAAGTGCTGGATTATAGGAGTGAGCCACCATGCCCAGCCCATCTTCATAATATATTCTAATAATAGCAAATAAAAAGACTTTGTACATAAAGATATGAGTGTGTATGTGACTGACTATACATAATTTTTAACGGCAAGTAGTTTCTTAAATTATGACTTAAACCTTTTATACTACAATTTAAAACTACTTCTTAAAACTTTTCTTCATGGTAGTGTTGACCTAACAGGAAGATACTGTAGCAAAATTAATATAGAGTTTATTCGGGGCAAGGTTGAGGACTGTAGCCCAGGATGCTTCCAAGTTGCCTTAAGGAGTGCTTCAGCCAAATTCTCTTTTATGCCTGCAAAAGTTTAAAGGCAGTTTTATTACTGACAACCAAACGATCACCAAATAATATCTGAACCTCCCTACGGACTGCGAACATCTTGAGGGTGAAGCTGACTCCGTTCACCTCTCTAAATCCAGAAGCCTGGCCAGGACCCCTGGTGAAAGAATGAAGGAACAACCATCACCCATAGAATCAGGGCTCTGCCCAACACAAAGTTCTCCAAGACTCTAGAATCCAGTTCAAGAGTTTTGTAGGGTTAATGTCCAAATATTGACTTTAAAGCCTGCCACCTTCATCTCCTTTTCACCATAATGTGACTCAGGAAAGCCATTTCATTTCTCTAAGTCCCAGTTTCCATAGTTATAACATGTAGATCACAGGACTGATGTTATTGAATGAGATTAATTTATGCAGAAGGCCCTAGCCCAGTGCCTGGGCACAGAGGAAATGCCTGGTGAATGGAAATTATCATGATTCCTAACAGTTGCCATGGAAGACTGATATCATGCATTCATGAAATATTTGTTGAGTGTCTGCTATGCCCTAGACCCCTAGAGTGATGAGTAAAAGAGACAAGGCTCCCAAGGCACCTGCCTTTGTGAAGCTTATGATCTAAAAAAAAAAGAAGTAGCCTTTCTTGAATGTCTTCTTTGTACTGGCTCTCTGGGTCACAGCCCCTCTCCACTAGGCGAGGTATGGAAAGAATCACAGTTTGGATCTGTCATTTTGTGGTACCTCAGTATAATAAAAACAGGTGTGCCTGTGCCTATGGCTCCTGAATTTCAACAGCACTGTTCGTGGGTATTTCCTGCTCATTTTTCATGGGCTTCTGGTCAAGCTCTTGTGAAAGAGAGCCAACCACATCTACACACCTGTTCCACAAACAGGTTAATCCCACCCCCTGCTTTCTGCTCCTACTAGCATCTGTGTTCAATCCGAGAGCACAAAGCAGACTAAAACTGCGTAGATAAGGAGAAAGTTTTGTTTAAACAGCAAGACTCATAACTGATGAGATTTTACTCTCACTCCTTCAAGGTAGAATCAATCTGTTCTAGTTCTCCCAGATCAATACCAGAAAACAGCCCTGGGAGTATGATATATTTAATAATTGAAAGAGCCCTTATGGAGGGCTAAAAGGGAAAAAGTGAGTGGTGGGGCTCTAAGCTTCAGGAATTACTTGAGTCGGTCCTTGATCAGTGAAGTGAGGCCTGATGAGCGGAAAGTCCTGCTCTGAAAGTTCTCCACACTTAACCATCTCTTTCAGAACAAGTAATGCCTGCGGCATTGAACACCCTCTAGGGTCTTCTCATGTCTGAAATGCACTGACAATTCTTTTCCAGATTACAAAGCTCATATATGTTCGTTATTAAACATCTTTTAAACCTTAGTTTCCTTCTTCCCTGATAATGGAACAGGGATTTCTTTTTCTGTTTTGAGGGGGAGGGAAATATGGCCAGTACCCCAGGAGGTGACTGGAATTGATAAAGCCAATTTCCCAGGCTCCTTTGCAGTTAGGAGTGGCCATGTGACCTGTTTCTATCCAATAAGATTTTAGCAGGTCTGCTGGAGAGTTTCTGAGAAAGCTTTTGCTCCAAGGCCAAGACACCTAATGCTGGGGAAGCACTCCTGTGCCCACCAGGAAAGAAGCTTAAGGAGAGAAGACATCAAGCTAAGGAGATCAGACAGAGAAGGGTGATGGACATGTGTTCTTAATGGTTTCATTTGCATGAAGACTGAAGATGACCACTGGCTAGGGAAATAAATGCTGACTGTTCAAGCTACTGTTGATTGGATTTACTGTTACATCCATCCATATTCCTAAGTGATGCGAATATGCTAAAATAGAAAAGGATGGTTTCTGTGTAAACCATACCCAAGACATAGCCACTGTTAATCAGTTAACATTGCGTATATATTTTTTCAAGTATTTTATGCATATATAAATACAGATTGTCCCCAGGTTATGAACAAGATATGTTCCTGAGAGTGTCTTTAGGTCAGATTTGTATGTAACTCAGATCCTTGCTGAACAGCATGTATATGGTAATAATAATAATACTATAATGGTTTGTATGTGGTAACAATAATACAGTGCAATACTATAGTAATAATAATACCCCTGTATTGTAATAGTAAATTACAGAAACTGTTGTGTTCTTTAATTTGAACTACCAGAACATAAAAACAAATTTGTACGAACAGTTCAGATAGGTGATGGGAGAAATTTCAAAAAAGAATATTATATTAAAGGTTCGTATTCACCTAATGTATCAATGTCTTGTTTAGGGAGGGGCATTTCATTCACTGGAAGATGATGGTAAAGGTCATGCTTGGGGGGAAAGAGTGGGTGCTGGACAATCGGGATCTGTTCCTGTTACCGGATGAACGAGCTTAACAGTTTCTTGAAAAAGTTGATTTCTAGAAAAACGTATCTAGGATCGTCTGCCTGACCTTTTTCTTTTTTTCTTCATAAATGGCCTTGTAGTAGCTGATGTTCCCACCGACTGCACAGTAAACCTTCCTAAATTGCTTCCTGTTAGGCTCTTGTTCCTCAAGCTTAGAAAATCCTGCTTCAGTAAGACAAAAGTCTTCAGCTAATTCTTTTCTTGGAAACTTGCCTGGCTCTGGATCTTCTGATTCTTCATGTTTTTGTGTTTCTATCAACTGCTTCTTTCTGTCTGTGAGACTAGCCGTCAGCTTACCAATGTTGCCCAACGAACTGCTTACGCTATAGGGTTTGTTCATATGTTCAGAAAAAACTAGCTCCCGAATGATTACTTTAATTATTTAATTATAAATTACTCTTACGGGGAGCCTGGGAGCCCGTTCATAAGTATAGAATGCCATAAGTTGGGTTGTCCATAACCCAGGGACTGTCTGTACATATAAATAATCACAGATACATATAAAATTGATGGGCTCGTATAACAAAAGCATTCTGTTCTATAACCTGTTTTTTTTTTTTTTTTAACTTGACAAAATACCATGATATATTTCTATGTCAGTACAGCTTTTTTTAATGACTCAATCTATTACTGGACATTTAGGCTATGTCCAATATTTTCTCATTACAAGCAATGCAGAAATAATTATCCTTGAACATGCATCTGTGTGCACTTTTCTGATTGTTTACTTTAGATAAATGATCAGACGTGGACAAAGGGGATGTGCATATTAAATGTTGACACATCTATCTATAAGATGTTTACTGAGGGGCTAGTATGTGTGACATGTTTATGGCTTGGTGAACAAAACAGGTATGTCCCCTGTGTGGGTGGAGCTTATGGTATAGTGGGGAAACTGACAACTGAACAGGTAAACAGTGGATGGTTACAAATTGTGATGAGTAATAAGCAGGAAATGGACTAATGTGGTATGGATGGAAACAGCAGGGATGTTTTTAGATAGATGACCAGCAAAGGCTTCTGAGGAGGTGACATTTAAACTTGAAGGATGATGAAGGATGTTCAACTCCTTGAAGGAGTTGAAGGATGAGAAGAGCCCAGGCCCTGTAAAAAGCGAAAGGAGTGCTCTAGGCATACACACAAGGAAGAAAGAGTTTTGATATTTAAGAATCTAAAAAGAAGCCAGTGTGGTCAGAGCAGCTGGGAGGAAGATGGAAGGGCAGGCTAAGTCCAGATAGACAGGACCTGGCAGGTCATGCTGGAGCATTTGAGGTTTATGTTAGTGTATGGAAAGTCACTGAAGGGCTTTAAGCAAAGGAGTGCCTGCTGCAATTTGTTGTTATTATTTTTTGATTGCTCTGGTTGCAATTTTCCGTTGTTTGAGTAGGATAAAGCCAGGAGACCCAGAAAGGAAGTTATCAAAATGGTCTAGGCTCTCTTTTCTGCATCTCCACGAGAATGAAGACCATTCTCAGCAATCAGACTGTCGACATTCCAGAAAATGTCGACATCACTCTGAAAGGACGCACAGTTATTGTGAAGGGTCCCAGAGGAACCCTGCGGAGGGACTTCAACCACATCAATGTGGAACTCAGTCTCCTTCGAAAGAAAAAGAAGAGGCTCCGGGTTGACAAATGGTGGGGAAATAGAAAGGAACTGGCTACTGTTCGCACTATTTGTAGTCACGTACAGAACATGATCAAGGGTGTTACACTGGGCTTCCGTTACAAAATGAGGTCTGTGTATGCTCACTTCCCCATCAACGTTGTTATCCAGGAGAATGGGTCTCTTGTTGAAATAAGAAATTTCTTGGGTGAAAAATATATCCACCGGGTTTGGATGAGGGCAGGCGTTGCTTGTTCAGTATCTCAAGCCCAGAAAGATGAGTTAATCCTTGAAGGAAATGACATTGAGCTTGTTTCAAATTCAGCTGCTTTGATTCAGCAAGCCACAACAGTTAAAAACAAGGATATCAGAAAATTTTTGGATGGTATTTATGTCTCTGAAAAAGGAACAGTTCAGCAGGCTGATGAATAAGATCTAAGAGTTGCCCAGCTGCAGCAAGACACCATATGATATTCCTTAAGATCTCTTTATAATTTTAGCAATGCAATAAAAGATTCATTAATTTGGAAAAAAAAAATGGTCTAGGCCACATAATATGGTTTGAAGTAGGGTGTATCCTATATTTATAGGATATACAAAAAGATCAATGGATAAAATATATTTATGAGAATATACAAATTTGTATATCCTTTATAGGAATATACAAATAGATCAATAGATAAAACTGATATTCCTATCATATAAAAATATATAATATGCAATGGATATGCCTACTTTTATAGGAACATTTATATAGAAATCTACAAATAGATCGATACATAAAAACAAATAAGTTATGAATAGAACTTAACATTTGATAAAAGTGTATATTCCTAGACTAGTGGCCCATAGTTTTCTTTACTGTTGTCTTCACATTCTATTTTAATAGCTGTTAAAGCAATATTCCATCATCATTCATTTCAAATATTTCTTGGATATTTCTCCACATTTATTATCAAGATAAGTTTCAAAATACTTGTGTCATGTTCTACCCCATCTCACCCCCCAAATCATATTGGTTCTTTACTCTGGATTCCACTAAATTTATAATTTGAGTTGGAAAGGTCTGATGTCTTTGCAACATTGAGACTTCCTGCCCAGGGATTTCTTATATTTTTTTCACTTATTAAGATCTTCTTTTATGTTGTTCAGTAAGGTTTTATAGTTTTCTTTCTGTGGACCTTGCCACTCCTTGTTATGCTTATGTGTAATAGATGCCTTGGAATATTCATTACTCATGTGAATATAAATTTTTCTATATTTCTAAATGGAAATCACTGGTATTTATGGTGTATTTGGGGGATTCTATGAGTAATACCTGCCTCCCTCTTCTGAGTCTGGAACAAACTAAGTCATAGATACAAGAAAAAGACATAGCAGACTGGAAAGTACAGCTTTTGATGTGTAGCTAAGTGGGCTTGCTATATTTTTCCCCAAATTAGGTAGATTTATTTCTATAGCTGAAGGCAATGTATGACAATAGTATTTCTCTGCTCCTGACATAGGTTCACTTACAAAGTAGTGACAGCATAGGAAAATATTTTCTCTCTGCAGCCAGCCAAATAAAAAAACAAAACAAAACAAAACAAAAACAGAACTCGGAAGCATCTACGCTTGTTCAATTACTTCTCCCAAACTCTCCAATCACTTCCTCCAAAATCACACATCCTCAGGGTAGAGAGAGGACAGGAAGTCTTATTCTAAGGGAAGTCTCTATATATGGAAAAGAAGGTTTCTTCTTACCATTTAAGAACTACTTTGATTTTAGTGTTTATTTTATAATTAACCACCTTACCAAAGCCTCTTAAGATTTTTAGTGATTCTTCTTCTTCTTTTTTTTTTTTGGAAAGCACTTATGCCATAATCAAATAATGGTAAGTTTATCTCTTCCTTTCCAATATTTGTATTTCTCATTTATTTTTCTTACCTTATTGCATTGGCTTTAGCCTGTGGCAATTATAGCAGGTATCCTATTGTTTCTTAAAAGAATACCTTTAGTGTTTCACCATTAAATGTTTGTCAGTGGCTTCTGATAAACTTTGTCTTGTTAAGAAGTTTAAATTTTCTTCCTAATTTAGTGGGAGTTTTTAGACATTTGTAAGTCATTGATTTTTGAAGTTTATCAAATGCTTTATAAAGCATCTGTTCTTGTTGCTAATATCCTATGATTTATTTTCCTTTAACAATGCAATACGTTTATGGGTTCCTGAAAGTAGAATTTTCTTTGCATGTCTGAAATAAATCTTGCTTGATCATGGTGGGTTTTTATTTACTTTATAGCAAGCTGGATTCAAATTGTCCAAACTTCATTTACTAATTTTGCTACTACTATTACTTAAGTGATTCACATATTGAAGATTAATCAGTGAACTTTAAAACGGTGGTCCTGGCTCAGATCAATGTGGGAAACGCCAAATTGTGAAACAAATGAAATGGGGTTCTTTACTCCTGTACTTCCCAGAGACCTTAATATGTTCAATTATGGTGATTCTTCAAAATGTAGACTGTAAATGGTACATATCATTTTCTCACGGTACTTGACTACAGAACACCGTTTTCAAAAAACACATATTAAATTCTCCAGAGAATAGCATTCTATACTAGTTATCTGCAATTTTCTTTTTTGGCGTTATCTCTGCTGGATTTCGGTATCAGGCTTATGCTAACCATGGAAAATGCAATGAATTTTTGTTTGTTTGTTTTTTGCCTTTTTTTTTTTTTTTTCTGTGCAATGGTTTAAATAACATCGGGATTGTTTGTCCCGGATGGTATGATAGAACTTGCTGTAAAACCATCTGAACCAGTGGCATTCCACACTATAAGGATGCTTGGAATTCACACAAGCTTGCACAGCTTCCCCACAGTATGATTTCCCCCCACAGCCAATTCTGCTTGACACCCTTGTTTTTAGAATCAAACAGTTATTTTGGAAAAGCCCAGAATGTGCAAAAGTTTGCACTAGCAAACCGAAGGTGATCACCCTTGCACAGTCCTCAACTCCTAAATACTCCAGCCTCTTGGCAAGAATTCTTTCACATGACACACTCATCTCTGCGTGTGGTGCCTGGCTGGGTAAGTTAAGGGTGCAGGATCGGCTTCTGCCATTCCCACCAGTCCACTCTGGCTAAGGTCACGCTCTGGAACGCCTCCTCATCCAGCTCCATTTTATCCTTGGCTGGTACCTTTCCCCAAGTACTGCAGGGTAGGACTAGGACTCCTTCTAGAGGCTTCCCTGAGGCCTGCCCCTATAAACCCGGCTCCAGGCCTCTGTGGGTAAATCATGTGCCCAGCATAAGGGGAGGCCGAGAATTGCTAGGAGATTGGGGTTAGTCTAAGACGCTGGCTGAGCTCACCTTAGGTCAGCTGGGGCGGTGAGAAGAGCCGAGGGATTCTGCGGTTCAGTAAAGCCTAGAAGGCTGGGTGGGCGGGGTGTCCCTAGAAGAGGCCAGCTTTCAGCCTGTGGGCCCGGGGCTCCCAGGGATCTGCGGCTGAGCTGAGGTCTGGTCGCGGGTACAGCGAGGCCTAGGAGAGCTAAGCCGGCTGCCAGATCCCGGAAAAGAGCAGGTTGGGGGCGGGGATAATCGATGCCCCAGGCTGCAGGGGCCGGGGACTCGCGGGGCTGTGAGGCTGGCCCGGGGTCGCCCGCGGGCGCGCTGAGGCCCTGCCTGGGGCTGACCGGCTGGGCCGCGGGGGAGGCCGGCGGAGGCGGGGTGCCGGCTGGGGCTGCGGCGCGGGCTCCGGACGCCAGGGCTCCCGCTCCCTCCTCCCGCCCGAGCCAGCCTCGGGCGCCCGGCGTTTTCCGCGGACCGAGCGCCGGAGCCGGGAGGCCGGAGTGCGCGGCCCGCGGAGGGAGCCTCTGTTGTTTTGTTGCCGCCGCCGCCGCCAGGCCGCGCCCCGCCCCTCCCGCCGCCGCCGCCGCCGCCGCCGGTGCAGCTCCCCGGTGAGGCTCGCGCTAGAGCTGCGGCGCCGGCTCCCGCCGCCTGGGCCCCGGGCCCGGCCCCTCCCGCGCCGCCCGGGCGATGAGAAGCTGCTTCTGCGTGAGACGGAGCCGGGACCCGCCGCCGCCGCCCCAGCGGGGAACAGTTAAGTGAGGCCCGGGCTGGCTGCGCGCCGCGGAGGCTCGGCCGAGCCGGCCCTGCAGCCCGAGGGCGGGCGGACGGGCGGTCGCGGGCCCCGGGCCGAGGGGCTGGCGCGCGGGAGGAGCTGGGCCGCGCCGAGGCCTGCGGGCTCCGTGCCCGGCACGCCCCGGGGACAGGCCCGGGCGGCCTCTGCCGAGCCCAGAGCGCGCCGCGCCTTTGGTCCCTGCGTTCGGCCCTGTGACGGGAGGCGGGAGGGAGCTGGGGGAGCCGGGCGCACGCAGCGCCCCCAGAAGGGCCGGGCAGGTGAGGATTTCCGAAAGCCACCTTTGCTTCCACCCGTGCTGAGGCCGCAGCGGCCACCTGGGCACAGGTTGCTTGACCGGCCTGGGGTCCAGCTCTCACTGGTCACGTGGGTGAGACCAAAGTGCACCTGACCCTCAAGCATCCCCTGGGCTGTTTATTTTTGTGACCTGGACACAGCAGAGAGAACACCCAAAGCCTAGGGCACCTGCCTGCAAGGTGAGATGAGACCCAGAGTTCTCATCTGGGAAGGATGGGCGAATGAAGATGAGCACTCTGCAGTGACTCCAGCACTAGTGAGGCTCCAGGGACAGAGCCTGGGACAAAAGCTGTGGTGTGCCATCAGGGCCATCAGATCCTCAGAGGTAGACTCAGGAGCATTTTTATCCTCTTCATTATCAACACACAACTATTCTAAATTGTCAGCCTTGCTCACCATTAAAGATGTGACTCTTGAGCAAGACAGAGGAAGGCCACAGAAGGGCAGCTGCAAATGGCTGTTGCTCTTCCTCTGCTCCCTGCCCCCACCCAAGAACCAGAGCCCACTCCAGTTTCGCCACAAAACCAGACAGCAGGCCAGCTCCTCTTAGGGGCCTTTGTCTCTGGTGGTTCCTTCTCAATATAATCTCATTGTACATTTCTCGACAGCTGGCTGGATCTCATCTCCTTTTAACAGGGCTAGAAAATCTTATCAGCTGCGCCAGAAAAGCCATAGAAAAGTTAGAAGATAAGGTCTGTGAAGGCTAGACTAACTGAAAACTCAGCATGCTTGGAAGTTTAGTTCCAGGAGACGATGATGCCTTTTGCTGGCTGGAAGTCGTGTGGGTACCTTGAGATATTGTGCCACCACTCAGTCTTTAAATGGGGCTTCTGAGAGATGAGGCTTCCGCTGAGACCCGGACACTAAGATCCATGTGAAGCACTTGATGTGGTGATTAGGGGTTTATTTGAAACTAAAATAATCTCTAATCCCCATTTTTCAGCCTCTGGCCTTTAGGTCACACTCCTGATTGCAGCAAAAGGTGGCTGAATGCATAGTCTGTGCCCTGCCTCCGTGCTGCCGCCGGGCTTTCTCCACTTCTGGCTTGAGTGTTGCACCATGGTTATGTGCAAGAGGTTTAAAATAGGACCTTAGCTGAAGTTTTGGCTTTCCTACTTTACTGTGTATTCTTTGACAAATTAATGACGTTTCCTGAGTCTTAAGTTTCCTCATTTGTAGAGTGAAACTAATGACAGTATTTAACACTAAGATTATGGTGACAAGTAAATGAAATTGCTAGAGAAGTTTTAGCTCAGTGCCTGCCATGTGGCAGGAGATCAATAAAAGTTATTGGTTATTACTAAAGGTTTGTTAACTGATAATTGAGAAGAGTAACTTATTTATTTATTTTTAGAGTACCTTTCTGCTTGTGACTATTATTTCATTCTTAACAGGATAACTAAAAAGTGATGGTATAGTAGAAAGAACACTGGGCTTGGATTCAGGGATTGGGTTGGAATCTCAAGCTGCCTCCTGGACCCCCGGTGACACTAGGCAAGGCACAGAACCTTTCTGAATCCCCATTTCCCTGATGTAAAAGTGGCTTGAGAATAAAGCCTACTTCCATATTTGGTCAAGAAGGGCGAATGAGCTAACGTATGTGCCTTCATTTGGCATTGCAGGAGATGATGGTCTTTAGGAAATTTAAGTGGGATTCAGCCTCCAGTGGCTGATTTGGATTTTGGGGGTCTGATGTTTATAAATTTATTACTGGGGGCTATAAGAATAGAATACAAGGCCCAGCACGTAGCTCAGCGGCTAGAATGCCAGCCACATAGACTAGAGCTGGTGCGTTTGAACCCAGCCTGGGCCTGCCAGACAACAATGACAACTATAACCAAAACATAGCTGGGTGTTGTGGCGTGCACCTGTAGTCTCAGCTACTTGGGAGGCTGAGGCAAGAGAATTGCTCGAGCCCAGAAGTTTGAGGTTGCTGTGAGCTATGACGCCATGAGACTCTACTGAGGATTACATAGTGAAATTCTGTCTCAAAATAATAAAAAAAAAGAATAGAAGATAAGAATATCTTGCATTTGCACATGTTAAAAAGCACATGACCATATGAACACATTGCTGGATGCCCTCTCAGGTCCTGTGCAGGGGTAAGGGCTTAAGCTCTATCAGTTTCATGGCAGATGGGCTTCAGCGAGATCAGAATCCAAATGGGCTAGGCCTCTCTGCTTAGTTTGTTGGAAGAGCTCTGTGCTCAAAGAGTGACATCTTTGCCACACTGCAATGTAATGATAGAGTCAAGACATTGGAGTCAAGCATGGGAAATGTCAGAGGTGCTATTATGATGATGAAGATAACAAATGACTACATGGCTGCAGGTGGTTGGGCTGAGAACACTATTTAGGTGGCTGTGGTTACGCGCATGGAGCCTCCTTTGGTGGTTGGGTTGTGCAGGGGAGGCCTGGGTTTGAGCTGCCTCACCCACAGGCCATTCTCCTTCTCTCCCACACCTCTGGATGGCATTTCACTGGCCCCACTGGCTCTCCCTGGCCTTCTACTCTCTGGGCTGCCCTTGAGAATTGTAGTTTCTCTGCACCATCCGAGTCAGATCTCCCCTCTCTGGCAGCCTGGGAGGCAGAACCCTGGCATGGTGTGCTTGACATTACCTCCCGTGTTGGGGACATCCTGTGGGCATGTGTTTGGTTTTCTTAACATGATTCTGGTCAGATGTGGAGCTGGAGCTTGTCCAGGCAGATACATGAGAGCCTTGTGGGCCTGGAACCCAGGGGTCACACACAGGAGCTTTGTAGCTCCTGTTTCCCTGAGGACTGGAGGGCTGTCTTGTTGGATCTGTGGCTAAAATCAACACCAGTCAGCCCTTCCTTCTTTTATTCCCTTCCTCCCTCCCACCCACCCGCCGTCCCGTCCTTCCTTCCTCTCTCTCTATATTATAATTTGTATACATAAACATACTTTTTATAAAAAAAAAAAAAAAGATACTGATTAGCACAGCTAAATCTTCAAATGAATGTCCTCTGATCCTTTAGAAAAGAAAAATAAATGAGTTCTTAGAAGGCTAAATATGCCCGAAGTGTTTATCAAAATGCAGATTCCAGGGCCTCATACCCAGACTTTATTGAATCAGAATCCCTGGGCAAGGAGCACTAGAATCTGCATATTTAATAAACACCTTGTGTTATGCTTATGCTTACTGAAATTTGATAACTACAGTTCTAGATGCTTTCTAAAAAATGATAAAGACAACATGAAATTAACCATTTTTAAGTGCATCCATCAGCGGCATTAAATACATTCCCACTGTTGTACCATTAAGTGCCAGAACTTTTTCATCTTGCAAAACCGAAACTCTGTAGTCATTATATAACTTTGAATTTCCTCCTCCCCCTGCCCCTGCAGCCACCATTGCACTTCATGATTCTAGGACTTTGACTGCACTAGGCACCTCACAGAAGTAGGGTCAAATAGTGTCTGTCTTTTGTGAGTGGCTTATTTCATTTGGGCATATCCCCAAGGCACATCATTTGGTAGCATGTGTCAGAATTTCTTTTCTTTTTAAGGCAGAATAATATTCCGTTGAATATATATGCCATGTTTTATCTGTTCATTCACACATGAACACTTGGGTTGCTTCTATCTTTTGGTTTTTGTGAATAACGCTTCTCTGATTATGAATGTACAAATACCTCTTTGAGACCCTGATTTTAATTCTTTGGGATATATACTTAGAAGTGGGAGCACCTGGGAATTTTATTTTTAATTTTTTGAGGAACTGCCACAAAGTTTTCCATAAAATTGTTTGGCTGCATCATTTTACATTCTCATTGGCAGTGCGCCCAAGTGTCTAGTTTCTCTGGCTGGCGTTATTTTCCGTTTTTGTTTTTCAGGTTTTTTTTTTCTTTTTGTAACAGTCATCCTAATCCATGTAGGATGATATGTTGTTATAGTTTTGATTTGAATTGCCCTAATGGCTAGTGATGTTGAACAGCTTTTCACATGCTCATTGGACATTTGCATATGATTTTGGGGAAAATGTTGATTCAAATTTTTTGCTCATTTTTTAATTAAGAATTTTTTTTGTTGAGTTGTAGGAGTTCTTTGTAGATTGAGATATCAGTTCCTCATCAGATATGTTGATTTGCACATATTTCTCTAGTTTCATACATTGCCTTTTCTCTCTGTTGACTGTTTTTTTTTTTTTTTTTTTTTTGTTTGTTTGTTTTGGGGGTTTTTTTTGAGTCTCACTCTGTGCCCTGGGTAGAGTGTCGTGGCATCATAGCTCACAGTAATCTTAAAGTCTTGGGCTTGAGTAATCTTGCCTCAGCCTCCCAAGTAGCTGGGACTACTGGTGTGTGCCACTAGGCCCAGCTAGTTTTTCTATTTTTAGCATCTCACTCTTGCTCAGGTTGATCTATAACTGCTGAGCTCAAGCAGTCCACCCGCTTGGCCTCCCAGCATGCTAGGATTACAGGTGTGAGCCACTGCCCCTGGCCTGTTGATTGTCACTTGATGCCAATTCTAAATGCTTTCCACACATTATAACTCTATAGAGAAAGTATCATCTTAGTCATTCTAATTTTATAGGGGTAGAAACTCAGGCCCTATTTAGTAACTTGCTTGGGGTTACCTAGTAAGTGTAAGTGCTGGAGATGGGATTATAGCTCAGGTCCTTCTGCATCTAGAGCCTGTGCCATCGCCTTTCCTCTGCTGTGCCTGCCATTCCCCCCACTGAGCTAATAGCACTAGGAGCCCAGTGGAGTCTCAAGGAAGGGGTGGGGGTGGTTTGAGAAACAGCCAGGTTGGAGGAACTACCAACGGAAGACTGTGGAATCTCTTCCTTCACACCATTGAAGTGCTCCTTCCTGTAGGTCTGTACCATTGCTTAGACCTAAGAAATAGCAGACAAGTAAAGACAAGTTCTTTGGTCCAGTTTGGTTGTTTTTTGGGTTTAAGCATCACATAAGCATGTCTCAGAGCCCATGTGCTCTTCCAAGTGCCCCGAGTGTTCAGCTCCCAGTAGTGCTTTTGTTGATGCTGTGTCTTCTGCCTACATGACTTTTCAGCACTCCACACCCTCTGTCTTGCAGGGAGGCCAGCGTTTCAGTCACCTCTCCCTGCCCCTCTAGGGAGAAGGAAGTGTCCCTCCTCTGAGGTCCTTCTCTTCTGTCCGCATCTGTGAGCTCCATGTCTTATTTGTTGCCACATCACCCCACACCATGCAGCTTCTCTCTGGTCATACACATCCAGTCTCAGCCCCAGGCTAGGCCAGAAACTGTAGTTTTACAAGCTCTGCAGGTATTCTTCTCCCAGCCAGCCTGCACAGCTACTGGCTCCTGCAAGGCCCTCGTCCAGCCTGGGGCTCCCCAGAAGTCCTTCAGCCCCTCCTCCCTTCCTTTGCCCTGGGTGTGGCCTGGGGCCTTTGGTGACCCCATCCTGGGTTCTCACTGGAGGCCTGGCTGTTCTGCTCTCCTTGTTGTTGCCCTTGCCCCTTTAAGTGCCCTCCTTAATCCAACAACACTTAGAATTTTGAGAGGATAGGAATTTCATTGGTTTATCCTCCTCTGTCCATTCATAATCCATTTATTGTATACTCACTGGGAGCTAGGTACTGTGGTAGACATGATATACCTTTGAACAACTTGTATTCTGCTAAGGAAAGCATTGTACAGGCAAGGCAGTGTGTATGTGCTTGCATGATGTCAGGATTCTGGGTGACATCACCTCTGTGGCTGGGCAATTGGAGAAAGTTTGAGTGGGAATGGCAGATGTGAGCTGAATTTTAATGGTGGGGCAGGGGTCTTAGGTGAGGAACTGGGTGTTTTTGGCTGACCTGTGAGAAGGCAGGAGGGAAAGAGAGGCTCTGGGGTTCCTTCTGAGGCTTTTCTCTCATTCTATACATTATTTATCCACTCATCAAAACCTTAATGGTTCATCCATTCATCAAACCTACTCTCTTACACTCAGATTTGGACTGTGGACTAGCCATGTCAGCGTCAGCTGGGAGCTTGTTAGAAACACAGCTTCTCAGTCCTGTTGAATCTGTATCTTAGAGGGTGATGTTCAAGAATCTCCATTTTAACAACCTCTGCTGGTGATTCTTATTTGTGTTAAAGTTGGATAACTCCTGCTCTAGAATGTGGACCTTTCATCTCTTCACCTCTGTACCCTAGTCCTTAGCCAGAGGTGCTCCATACACATTAGTGGACTGATTGGGTGCTGTTAGGGACTGGGAATGCGAGAGGATGCTTCAGGGGAGCATGGCACGCCAGCCAGGTTGGAGGTGTCCCTGGGACATGCGGGTGAACACAGCCAGCAGTACACCAGGTAGACATCTCTGAGTCTCAGGAGACAAGCCCAGAACTGGGGGGTAATTTAGAAGTCATCAGAATACAGGTAGAATGATTAGATGACCAAATATATGAAAAGAAACTCAGATGACTCATTGAAAGTCAGGAAGGAGAGTAGTGAGCCTGACTTGCCTGAAGCCAAGTATTCTGTTGATTCTCTGCAGGTGCCGTGGGCATTGGAGCAAGGGTGTTGCTCTTACCACTGAATGTTCAGGAGGCCATTGCTCTTGGGGCATCCTGGGATGGTCTCATTTGTAGGCATCTGCTTTCTGTCGGGGTCTTCCTTTTTCCCGTGGCCCCACCGGGGAAGATGTAATGGGAGTGGGCAGGAACAACCCTCATTTGTAATACTTTGAGGCTCATATGAGTACTGGAGAATGCCCTGGCCTTGAACTATGTTCCTCAGTTTGTGAAGAGTCGGGCCTGTATGGGGCAGGGCTTTGGCCAGGGCAGTGCTGTAGAACTTGATCCTGGATTTATTTTTAGAGAGCAAATTCCGGAAACTAGCATTGCCCCATAGGAGTTGCAGCAGCCTGAATCCTGGGCCTGCCTCACATGGTTTATGGAAAATCTATGTTTAGTAATCAAATGGTTAATATAAATCTAAGCATAGTTCAGATTAGATTGACACATTTATACACCAAATTCTTGTATTAGGAGAAACAGTCTTTACTGGGGGATAGTGGGGAGAAGGAAGTGCTTACAATTATTAGTTCCCTAGCTAGAAAATTGTTTGTGATCTGGGAGAGCTTAAAAAAATATTTGCTTTGGTTCCCCAACATCTTAGCAGCTCTCCTAGCAGCCTGCGACTTGTTGCCACCTGATTATACTCAACAGCATTTCTTAGAGTGATCTGACTTCTGATTAGTCACCAGGTGATCCATCCATATCAAAGTTTAGGAGATGCTGGGCTGCTATGCAGGTTCCACAGTGACAACCTCCCAGTCTGTATACTGTCTCCCATGGGTAGCCTATGAGCTGGCTGACCATTAGGCTGGGTGCAGCATGGACACTGGCCTCAACATGCAGCCTTCTTAGGAGGTAGATCTGTGCATCTTTCCTGCAAAGAGGTGGCCAGGTGTGTGTGTTTGTGTATGTTGTGGTGTGCATTGTGAAACCTGGGCATAAGCTCCCTCTTTAGGGACAGGGCAGTGTCCTTCTGTCTCTTGTTTGCAGTTAGTTGTCAGCAGAAAGGTGCCAATAATTATGGAGCACCAGAGGTGGACATGGATTCCCGCAGACCATCACTGGGAAACAGGCATAGAACCTCCCCATGATGGCTGGAGCAGCAGCTTTCACTGGGGGACAGTCTGTTTCCACCAACCACCTGCTCTTGTGCCATTTCCTATGGCGAGTAAAATATTTATCCCATTCTCTTCACCAGCCCTCCAAAGTGGGAGATGTGGGCAAACAGGTTATGTCTGTGGTGCCTTGGCTTTGGATTTCAAGCAAGCTGATCACAAGTTCTTCCTTCTGTAGGGATTTAATTAACCCACTGGTTTTGTCATTTCAAATATAGTAGCCTGATTTCACCTGCCCCCCCTTAGTACTTTGAAATTGTTCTCAAAAGTTGTGCGTGAGTCGTGCCTTCGGCCCTGACCAGCAGTGCTGGCGCAGCTTCTGAGCCAGCCTTTCTGGCCACGGCAGGAGCCCGAGATGGCAGGGAGGCTGGAGCCCAGGCCCACTGCCTTCAGGGCCTCCTTTGAAGGCAGCACCCCCCGCCCCCTGCAGTTATTGGCCCCTGAAAGCACTTTAAACCCTCAGCCCACACCCTGCTGTGGTAAGGGCCTCTGGTGCAGAGAGGGCTAAGCTTTGTTAGTTGGGTTTTGATTTCAGTACAGGAGTTGATAAAACGAGATAAACCCCAGGCTCACTAGGGCTGTGGAAATTAAACAGAGATGATATCAAAGTTCCCCTGAGTTTTCAACTGTGATACAGTAGCTCAGTTTTCTCCCAGACTGGGGCCGGGAGGCACGCCTTTGATTCTGAAACAATGTTCAGCATCAGTTAAGCCCAGCACTGCTGACTTTTAGGGATTAAGCACACTGTTGTAGTAATTCTTTGATCAGCTACAAGGAAGCAGTGTGCCGTCTGTATGAAGGGGCTTTATAGTTAAAGTTCATTTCTCCGTGAACCAGGGATGACAGCACTGGCGAGGTGCTGCGGTGCTGGGGGCCGTCCCCCATGCTGTCTGCAGCCTTGCAGTCAGAAGCAAGAGGAGGCTCCCTCTGGCCTTGCATAGTGTTCTCTGGTATGGTGGTGGTACAGGGGTCCTCAAACTTTTTAAACAGGGGGCCAGTTCACTGTCCCTCAGACCGTTGGAGGGCTGGACCATAGTTAAAAAACAAAACAAACAAACAAAACTATGAACAAATTCCTATGCACACTGCACATATGTTATTTTGAAGTAAAAAAACAAAATACAATCACACCGCCTCACGTGGCCCGCGGGCCGTAGTTTGAGGACCCCTGGTATGATAGAAGAAATCCTGCTGGTTTGGAAAGTACCTCCCCCTAACCCACCCTGCCTGTCAAGCGCGCACACACACACACACACACACACACACACACACACACACACACACTCTTCCACCTTGCAGAGGAGCCCTGGGGGATCAGACAGAGGAACAGCTGCCTGGAGCAAGGCTCTGCAGCACCCAGCCTTGGGAATGGTCTAGCAGAGGTTGTATGTCCACTCGGAAAGGTTGGGAGGGAAGTTGGGACCAGATGACCTCTGAGGTTAAATGCAAGGACCCGCTCCAAGTCAGATGTGTCTCCCTGGCACCCCACCACCTTCATTCCTTATCTGGCATTCATCAAGAATTAACTTGGATTGGCTCAAGCCAAGTTTTGAAAAATTTCGGCATCCGTTGTCTTCTCGTCCAAATCAACAGGTTAGCTTTTGGTGATTCCCATGGAGACCCTCTTTGCTGCCACAGCTGGGGTGGCACAGGTTTCCCCACTTCATGTACCCACTGCCCACCTCCAGCAGTCCTGCGGCTTCCAGTTAGTAATGGAGCCCCTGTGAGCTGCCGATCCAGCTCCCGCCGCACCATAGATCAACCTATTCCCTCCTGTGCGGTGCTTGGATCTCCCTCATTAGGCCTAAATTTACCTCCATCCTACACAAACATGGCCTTAGCTCATTTTTATTGTTGTAAATTATTTATGAGGGGAATGTTGAATTTTGAAACTGAGGTGTGAGGAAAATTAATCCCATGTTACTTTTATCATTCTCCATTCCTCCCCCCCCCCCCACTTGACTTATTGAGCTGTGGCTAAAGAAAGAAGAGCTTCGGCATTTTAAAATATAATTAGTGTTGAAACGGCTTTCTCACTTGGGTGGGTGTTGGTGCCTCCCTCTTCTTGGAGGCAGACCAGACCTGGGGAGGGAAACGGTGGTCCCCCAGGTGTTGCTGTCCACTGGTTGCGTGGTATTTGAAAAGTTGAGACCTCAGTTTTCTCTCCTGTAAGATGGGACTAACAAACTGGCTGTCTCCCAGCTCTGATGTGAGCGTCTACCGAGAGGAGCCTGGGAGAGCTTCTGGAGACTTGCAGAGTGCTATTGCCATGCAGCCGAAGTGTGTTTGCCTGTTCTGCGTGCAGCTAGGATTTTTGCGATAGAGGTGGGTGCTAGGCAAGGGCTGCTGAGATGAAAGCAAGAGTTGTTGCAAGCAGGCCTCTGGATTTTACATTTTAGTCCAGACAGGTTAATGTTGGTCTTACACCCTGCTCCCTTGCCCCCCGCCCCTCTCTGGTTGGATTTCTCTGTGGGCTTACATTAATGGCATCTTCTTCCCCCTGGTAGAGGCTTGGCCTGTGACCCTGGGTGGCTGAGTGTTCTGCGGTGGTGCCATCCCTCCCAGCTTGAGGCTCCACGCAGCCTGGGAAACGGTGGAGTCCTAGTTAATAAATGGCCTTTTGTTAGGAAGGTCAATTGAAGTGCCGGTAGAGACGCTGTTAAAAGTAATTTGCAGTCAGAAAATATGTAATTCAGGGCAAGCCACTTTGAGTGATGGTCTCTGCCATGGATATCTTGGGCGTTTCTCATTAAAAGCTTCCTTGGCTGATGGTGGTGCTTCCTCCACCCGAGTCGGCCACAGCCATTTGTCTGCATTTCACAAAGGCCGCCTTGATCCCCAGGGTACAGCAGCTGGCGGGGAAGGAGAGTGGGCTCTCTGCAGCCACTCTGCTCGGCCCTGGGCAGGCTGGGCTGTGACCAGCACAGACACAGCCCTGAGTCCTTTGTCTGCCGTGGTTGGGGGCTGCTGGGGGCTGCTGCAGCCATCTTGGCGTCTGCGGCTGGGCTGTGCCTGGGTGCACTCTGGGAGCAGCATTGCTTCTGTGAGAGCGAGTTCACCCTCCTGCAGTTGAGAGCGTGCTTCAGAGCAGGAAAGCCATTGTCATCAGTACCTTGGGGAGGATGTTGTGACCAGAGGACATGGCAATGGATCCATCAGCAAATAAGACATTGTTTGTTTATGCTTACCCTCTCTGTCTCTCTCACCCTTCTCTCTCTCTCTCTCTGGTAGTAGAGGCCGTACTTTCTATAAAACAAAAAAACAACTTACCTCACTTGTTCTTTATTAAATTCACAGCATGGTATTTTAGCTTTGGCAAAATCTGTACATTCTATTAATGAGTTGTTAGTTGCAAAGCATTTTTGGTAACCAACAGCAGGTACCAATATTTTGCAAACTGCAGCAGTGTTATTTTCATGTTACCATAATATAGGATTTTTCAAGTGCAGAGACATTTTGATCAGTGCCTGGTTTGGATCGGGCAGGTACAGACATTTAATTTTAAATCTTTATCAAGGGCATGCATGCGTATTCACTCAAATGTTTACTTAATGCCCATGGTGTGCAGGAAGCACTAAGCCCTGTGCTTTTCATAGATAAACCTCCGTGGCAAATGAAATTTGAAAACAGGGAATGATGCAGTGGTGCAGCTTGGTATCCTCCCTCCCTCCCCTGGCCATCTAGAAGGGAATTTTCAGTTAACTTAAGTAAAACAGAATGTAATTCAGCTTTTGTCATAAGCAGAAGCTGAGTGTGTAGCTGTGCCAGGCGCTTCCTAGCCTTGATCATGGACTTGGCTCCATGGCATTGACAAGGCCATTTCCGGAGCCTTTTGTGGGTTCCATTGACTTCATGGGTGACTTGCATACGGCATTTTGATTGTTCCTGTTTAGGAGGCTGCAGGCATTTTTAATGGCCTCTGCCTTTTCTGATTCTAGGCTAAGAAGCAAGACTATACCTCCCACCTGTCTCATGAGGCAGGGTGTTTGGTTTGCTTTAAAAGTAGTAACCAGCCTTGAGGGATCTGGCAGACCTACAGCCAGTGGAATTTAATTGCTGCAGAAGGAGGTAGAATTTGACTTGCTCTTTTTCACTGCTTGTCCTTTTAAAAGTACTTAGATTCATTTACATAAGGTGTTGCCTCTTTGATTTGCTTTCTGGTGTACTGCCACTCCAGCTGCCCAGACCCAGTGCTCTCTGCGTTCCACCTGTCTCCTCTAGTCACATCAAGATACAGTCAGCAGCAGAATAATAATTCCATTTTCCTTCCCTTTGTCCCAAAGTGCCCAGCAAGAATTATGGTCATTGTTAGTGTTTGGCTTTGAGTAAATGCCCACATGACCTGGGGGTGAAACACAGTGAAAGGCTCTGCCAGTCCTTTATGGAGTGACGCCTACCACAGTTCTGGCCAGTTACACTGGACCTGTGTGCCCCAAACTCTGCCAGTCTCAGCTGTTTTTTGCTGAGTGCCTACTTTGTACCAGGGGTCTCTACCAGGCCCTTCATTTACATTGACTCTCTTTGGCGTTCTCACAACAGCTCTGCAGGTGTCAGTATCCTGACCTTGTATTATAGTTGAGAAAATTAAGTCTCCAAGATGTGACATTGTTGCCCCAAATCACCAGCTAGTCAGTTAGAAAGCCCGGATTCTAACACCATTCCTTTACCTCAGGGCCCACACTCTTTCTTCTATGTGTTTGCAAAGTTCCCTGCTTATTTGCAAAGCCCTGCCTACCGAAAGTCTAACCTTGGTCGTGGTAGTGGCTGGATTTGGAAGTCTGCACTTCTAAGAAGAGGTTGTAAGGGAAAGAAATGAAAGGTGGGGTTAGACTTAGCCGTGTCTGATTTATCCTCAGAGGAGTTACTGGTATCTGTTCAGAAATCAGGCAGCTAGACAGTAGAGTTGAAAGTAATTTGCTTTTGGGTTTGAGTCAGAATTACCTCCTAAGAGCAGGGACAAGCCCTCATTAATTAACTATGTTAGCTCAGTGCTCAAAGCTAACTTGGGAAGAGCAGAGGCCATTTGAATCCTTGATCTGAGGAAAGGGTCGGGTGAGGCCAGGGCCCCTTAGCTGATGCAGGTGCATGGAGCTTAGCTCAGGGTATTCGCCCTAAGATTCTGGTTCTCTTTGTATTGTTCATTTAAAAGGCTAGGCTTGAATTTCATGCTTTCTTTTTCATTTTCTGAATCAGGACCAAGCCACCATGCCTGAAGTCAAAGACCTTTCAGAAGCCTTGCCAGAAACGTCAATGGACCCCATCACAGGAGTGGGGGTGGTGGCTTCCCGGAACCGAGCCCCAACAGGCTATGATGTAGTAAGTCAAGATACTAGATTGTACTTTTTGGTCACCAATTCAATTGGTATTTATCTCTTGTTTCCAGGGACCTGCGACACTTGTGTGTGAGATGTGCTTCTTTCCTGTGGGAACTTAAAATAGCCAAGGATGGGAAAGCCTCACCAATGGAGGGCATAGGGAGTGGCCTGGGTTAGGAGTCAGAAGACTGGTGCTCAGTGAGGCGGTTTCTTGGCCTGGACTGGGGCCAGGTCACTTGGCCTCTGTGATGGTCACTTTCACCTTCTGTAAGAGGAAGGGGTTGGATTCATTGGTTTCCATGTCACTTCTAGTGGTGACATTTCATAGGAAGGATCCAGAGTCTCTGAAAGACCCTTGGTGGCTGACATGTATTGCCCTGCATGTATGAATGTCTTGAACATATTATCAGGCATTTGTATAGTTGTTTTTTTTTTTTTTTTTTTTTTTTTTTTTGAGACAGAGTCTCACTATGTCACCCTTGGTAGAGTGCCGTGGCATCACAGCTCACAGCAACCTCTAAGTCTTGGGCTTACGTGATTCTCTTGCCTCAGCCTCCCGAGTAGCTAGGACCATAGGCATCCTCCACAACGCCTGGCTGTTTTTTTGTTGCAGTTGTCATTGTTGTTTCAGCTGGCCCAGGCCGGGTTCGAACCCGCCAGCCTTGGTGTATGTGGCCAGTGCCCTACCCACTGAGCACAGGTGTGGTTCTTTACAAGTTTACAAAGCAGTTTCTTTACCATGAACTCACTTAGCTCTCATGAGCCCCTGGAAGGCTGGGAGGGCAAGTAGCTTTATCTCCACTGTGCTGGTCAGCACAACCTAAGCTCCGAGAAGTGAAGTGACAGAGTTCTGCTCTTTGGACATGGCAAATAATCAGGACCAGACCTCCTCCCAGGACAGTGTGTCCTTGGCCATACCATCCCAGTTTAGCAGAGAACTTCTCCTGCTTTTCAGTGGAAATCTGTGCTGATGAAAAGTCCTGATAATCGGAACTGGTTATTTTGTTGTTTCAATAGGTAAATTCTGATTTGGGTGGAGCTTAGAAAATATATAGGAACACTAGAAGGGTTTAATTAACACTCAATATTATCATGTGTTCTGAGACTGTGGTCCTCTTATTGTTATTTTCCTCATTTTGCTTATGATGTTTAATTCTTGTTCATTGCGAATGTGCATCAAGAATACATAAAAATGAAAGAACGTGCATCTCATTTGCCAGTGCTGAAGACCTGCCACGGTGACGAGGTCAGTGTCTGATGCCCCCAGGGTGAGAAGGATGTGATGCCTGGCCAGCAGAAGCCCCGAGGCTTCTCCAGCTCCTCACTGTTGACATTGGGGCCAGGCAGTCAGATGACTCTTCCCTGTGCAGCTGTCCTGTGAATGTATGACGTCCACTGGCATCCCCGGCGTCTGCCTCGTCCACACCAGTGGTAGCTGCCCCTTCTCTCCCCGTGGTTGTGACCAAGAGTGTCTCTGGACATTATAAGAGGTCTCCAGGCAGAGGGGGTGGAGGGACAAAGTTAGCTTTCAGGGAGAACCGCTGCAGTCACTGCGGGTCGTGCTCGGTTTGCCTGCACCCGGCCTGGATAGGAGAACAGGAGCCTGTGGAGATGTGCTGTGTCCTTTCCCTACTGTGTGAAAGCTCACAGACACAGTGAAAGCCAAAGAACAAGAGAATCTTTCCTGACAAACAATTTGAGTGTTACCTGCTGCCTGACTTCAAAGCCTGCTTTGAATGTATAACTTTTCATAAAATAGAATCATTACCGTATGGCTTTGTGCCATAAAACTCTTGGGGAAGCTAATAAAAATGTTCCCGATGTTAGAAGCCAGAGTATCTTTTGATGAATTAGGTATGAAGCAGCAGGTCGCGAATCAAGGCCAGGGCTGGGCACTCCATTCTGTGAGAGGATGGGCATGGGGTCGCCCTCCTGGGAGGGCACCAGGGAGCTTGAGCCCAGGATGGGGGTCTCCCCATCTTCCTTGAGTCCTCTTCTGTTGGTCTGTATCTTTAACTTTCCATTTGTACCTTTGGGGTCATCCCGCATGCTTGGCTAGTGGGTGGCAGATGGCCTTTGATAGTTTGGCTTTCTGGAAGTCTCGGTGAGCCTGACAGGAGCAGAATCTATCCCTATCATTTTCTCCTAACATCTAGCTCAGGGCAGGAGAGCACAGTGTCAAATGAGTAAAATTAATAAGCACATTGCTCGATTGTGCTGTGCCGTGCATTTTAGCGGGAGGTGAGGAGGGCAAAGGGCTCGAGCTAGTCACCCAGTAATTACCCAGCCTTCGCACGGCCGAGATGGAGACTGTCCGGGCTCCCTCTTAGAGCTCCTCTGAGAAGAGGACTGGGAGTCATCTCTTGGTACTGGCCCCTGGACTATTCTCAGATTAGCATCTTGTTCCCCAGAGATTTGGCCTCTCGTTCCAGGGGGAAGGTGGGGAGGGCAGGGTGAGAAGAGGGACATCCCATTCCTTTTATCTGGAGTTTCATATTAAGTCAACATCAAAAACAAAGTGCCAGGTACTCTGTGGTGGCCAGGCTGCAGAAGGGCTTAGACAGAGCTGCTGTGGAGGGGGAGCCCTTCTGTGGGCTGGGGCGAGACTTCTCTCTGTCCATCACAGCTGCTTTTGGATTAATCCCTCCCTGTGCCCGGAATGCATTAAGCACTGCGGCCACACAGCCCCAAGTGCCTTGCACCAGCTGGACTGCTGACCCTGCCGGCCAACTGCTTTAGCCCCATTGCTGCTTAAAGTAGAAGATGTCAATTCAATAATTTCCCTTCTCTCTGGGTCAGGAAAAGCTTCCTAGGCTAGGGGGCTGGGGATTATTTGCTAAACTTCTCAATTTATTGTCCCTGTCTCTGTAGTCCTCTGTGAAACAGCCTCCTTGCTCTGTTCTGCAGCCACACTCTCACTACATGTAGCGGCCGGTGCTGCTGTTCCCTTGCAGAGTCAGGGGTGGGTCTCTCATGTACTTGTGAAGCCACAGTACCTGGTGGAATGACTGTGTCCCAGGTGCCTGGCATCTGCCCAGGGTAGTGCATACTATTTTATCAAATGTGGATGGTCAGTGTTCAAAGAATTGTAATGCTCTACGAAGCACTTCCTGCTACAGCTCCTCTGCACAGAGCCTAGCCTTTGGTTTATAAGTCACTTTTGGGATGTTGTTCTGGGCTATAAGGGACTTGGAGCTGGCCATCACTGAGGGTCTCCACAGTTGTATTTCTGTGTGTTTTTAATGATGTGCACCCTGCACTTCATTCCTACAGCGATTTGTCTTTTTTTTTGAGACAGAGTCTCACTATGTTGCCCTTGGTAGAGCGCCGTGGCGTCACAGCTCACAGCAACCTTAAACTCTTAGGCTTAAGTGATTCTCCTGCCTCAGCCTCCCAAGTAGCTGGGACTACAGACGTCTGCCCCAATGCCTGGCTATCTTTTTGTTGCAGTTGTTTAGCTGGCCAGGGCCGGGTTCGAACCTACCACTATTGGTGCACGTGGCTGGCACCATAACCACTGTGCTATGGGTGATTTGTCTTTCTAAACAAGTGCTTACAACTCAGAGACTGAAGCCTCAAAGCTGTTATTTGTGAGTTGACTCTTTCTAAAAAAGACACAGCATTTTTTCCTTGATAATATACCTTTTTTTTTTTTATTTTATGTTTTTTTATTATTATTAAATCATAGCTGCATACATTGATATGATCATGGGGCATCATACACTAGCTTCATAGACCATTTGACACATTTTCATCCCAATAGATAATATACCTTTTAAAATCAAAAACATGAAAGAAAATTTCAGCAATATGGAGAAAGTGAGAATAATCACACGCTGCAGAATGTTTTAATCATGTGTTTATCCAACTTATTTTTTGAGTAGTCTGTGCCAGCAGGGGTTGGAGAAATGGTGATGAGCAAGACATGTGGCGTCTTGCCTTCACTGAGTGTGCAGTCTAGCGGGCGAAAGGCGATCAGGAGCTTCAGATACGTGCACAGTGGACCTGTGCTAAGGTATTTGAAGGGAAGTACTGAGGCACTATTTATGTTTGATATCCGACTTCCCAGATCTACACATTTCTCATAATAAATCTCAGATTTAGACAGCATGAGCCCTTTACTTCTAGAAGTTGCTTCCAGAAATTGCTAATTGCTCCCTTCTTTCTGTGCAGTGGGCCCTGCCGAGTGTTGGAGCCTTTCCTGGGACACGGCCTCAGCTGTGCTCAGGACTCTGCAGCTCTGACTTTCTCTCCTGCTGCCCCACGGCACCTTTTTTGTTGGTGACATCTGTGAGGTTGCCTTTTGGCTGGGTTCTGCTTTCTGCCCACCTTTCAGGCCTAGGTGAGGGCCGACACTGCTCTTTCTGCTTCCTTTTTTGCCTCCTGAGACCCTATGGTGGTGGGGAACCTGTGGCCTTGAGTCTGCTTGTGGCCTTCCAGATCCTGGAGTGCAGCCTTTTGACTGCATCCAGTTTTTAAGTTTAGATTGGATCAAGGGGCCACACTTGGGGATGTGGAGGGCCACATTGTGGTCTTGGGGCTGCAGATTCCCCACCCCTGGGTAATTTATAAAGAACAGATTTATTTCTTACAGTTCTGGAGGCTGGGGAATCAAAGTTGAGTGTCCCATGTGTGGCCAGGGCTTTGGCAGGAGGTGGAAGGGCCAGAGCATGTGAGTGAGCAAGAGAGGGCTGGACTCATCCTTTAACCTGCTCTCGAGATAAGGCCATTAATCCATGCACGGGGCAGGGCCCTGATAACCTCCTCACCTCTTAAGAGTCCCAACTTTCAACACTGTTGCCTGAGGATTAAGTTACCAACACGTGACCACTGGGCAACATATTCAGACCATAGCATATGGTTTCCCACAGATCAGCTGAGACCACATTCACTTTTAATGAGACTTTTCAGGGGTTTGGGGGATAAGGGAAAAAGATGGTAAAATTTAGATGATCTTGACACCTGCAGAGGTCCAGGTCCATCCTCAGACTAGCCCTCTCTCTGTCTTGCTTTTGGCTGCCTTGTTGCTGTCTGCCTCAGACAGGTGTTCAGAGCCACCACACCTTAGCATCCAGGCCAGACGGAGTCCTAGCCTCAGAGAGACTAAGGGGTCATTTTTTGCTTTTTCTTTGCTCTCATCTAAGACTTTGTCCATTCCCTTCCTGAGAAGGT
The DNA here is from genome assembly GCA_963574355.1 of Loris lydekkerianus. Classification (NCBI taxonomy): domain Eukaryota; kingdom Metazoa; phylum Chordata; class Mammalia; order Primates; family Lorisidae; genus Loris; species Loris lydekkerianus. Next base: position 15,590 of record CAUYPK010087324.1, on the reverse strand, counting down.
CTACCCCCCACACGGGAGTTTTTTTGGTACAGTGACCCAGAAAAGACAGTGTAGTCTGGAGCTCAGTGACTGCTGCCAGAAGTCCAGGTGAGTGGGTGTCAGTGTCCTGGAGCACCCACGTCAGAGTCCCCACCTGATGCTGTCTTCACCCATGGGCGCATCTGTAAGGGCCTGAATGACAATATGCACATTTGTGTCAATTGCAGGCAAGAAAATGCTCCCCAAAGAGGTTTCTCTAATAACCATGGAAAGGACAAGTATCCACATTCCTGGATATAGCAAACAGGATTTCAGTACGTCTCACGGCCCCACCTCCTACTCACACCGTCTCTAGCCCCATTGACCCTCTCACTTTCTTATGTTCAGAATAAGTAGAAACTTTGTATCATTATACTTAGAACCCACTTTTTTCGTATTTCAAAAATGCCTATACTTCCCCCCACACCCCCTTTTTTTTTGAGACAGAGCCCCAAGCCGTCGCCCTGGGTAGAGTGCTGTGGTGTTACAGCTCACAGCAATCTCCAACTCCTGGGCTTAAGCAATTCTCTTGCCTCAGCCTCCCAAGTAGCTGGGACCACAGGCACCTGCCACAACGCCTGGCTATTTTTTGGTTGTAGTTGTCATTGGTGTTTGGTGGGCCCGGGCTGGATTCAAACCTGCCAGCTCAGGTGTATGTGGCTGACGCCTTAACCACTTGAACTATAGGCGCTGAGCCACCTCCTCCTTTTTAAGTATAATTTTACTCATCTTTCAAAACCCAGTTACCACAGCTCCTTAATGAAGTCTTCCCTGACACTACCCATTCACTCATTTATTTGCTTATTGGTCTCACACACATTTACTGACCACCTCACATTGAACAAAGTGATGGAGATCTAGCGTTCTGGGAAGATCGGGCTCCCTATGGTGGGAGGTAAGAGCTGAGGATGGCAGGTGGGTGAGGCCACAGCCACATGGAGGAGCTTGGCTCTTACTCTAGGGTGGTGGGAGTCATTGAGGTGAAGGGAAAAAGTTTCTTACAACATTTATGTTTTAAGGCAGCGCCTGTGGTAAGGTGCTGGCCTCATATACCAAAGGTGTCGGGTTCAAACCCAGCCTCAACCAAACTGCTGCAACAACAACAAAAATAGCCAGGTGTTCTGGAGGTAGTCCCAGCTACTTTGGAGGCTGAGGCAAGAGAACCGCTTAAGCCCAGGAGTTGGAGGTTGCTGTGAGCTGTGACACTACAGCACTCTACCAAGGGCGACATAGTGAGACTCTGTCTCAAAAAAAAAAAAAAAAAAAAAAAATTATGGTTTAGAAGGTCACTTGGTGCGTGCACAGGACAGCATTTGGAGGGGCTGAGGAGGTTTGGAGGCCGTGTCAGTGCAGAGTGGGAGGGTGTGGCTACACTGGGCTGATGACCGTGTGTGAGGCAGAAGATGGGTCAGAGCAGGGTGATACAAGGTGTCTCTCTGGGCAGCCTGGTGGATGCTATGCTTCTGTTTGGGTAGGAACATGGCCGGGTGGGGTAGGGAAAGGAGACAGCTGGGTCAGTTTGGGACACGTTGAGTCCGAGGTACTGTGTGACTCCAGGTAGAACTCCAGGTCTGAAGATCTGGAGAGACGTCTTGGTGTCTTCCTTGTGTAGCAAGGACCATGGCATAATGGGGCTCACTGGGGAGAGGCTGCAGGGCTAGCAGAGGGCATGGGGCGTCAGACTCCACCAGAGCCTGTGCAGTGTCATTTGTCAAGGACAGGCAGAGACAAAAGTAGAGGCACCGGAAAGTGAGCTGAGCATCTAGAGTGGTTGGTGGGAGAGTTGGTAGGAAAACTAAGGGGAAAGGCATATTTCTAGAAGAAGGGGAATGAGTACTGAGTGAAGCCGCCTGAACAGCAAATGAAGGGGTCTGAGGCGTTTCCAGTGGGTTTACTGGAAAGGAGGTGGCTGTGAACTTAGTGGCTGGCTCAGCAGCAAGGTTGTATAGGCGGCGGAGCTGAGTGGGGCTGCCTCGGCAGGGAGGGCAGGAGCCAGAGGGCAGCAGCACTTCAGGAGCCTTTCCTTTTAGTAGCTGGTGGAGGGAACCAGCCTGGAGGGAGGGAGGGGTGAGAGTTGGGATCCAGATCCCAGGGAAGAGCGGCCCAGATGGTGATGTTTCCTGGCCAGGGCCTGTGTGGGCAGCACGTGGCTCCTCCGGGAGTCCCCCCTCCCAGTTATTTTCTTCTGCTCCCTTCCCCACCTTCCTTCCTCCTAACATTGTTTATTTCTGAAACTAATTAGGCAAGAAAACATTTATTTAAAACTGTTGGACCTGCATAATTTACACATGTCCCAAATGTATTAGTATTAGGAATTTTCTGAAAAATCAGAATTTCAGATACGTGAATTGTCAAATGTGAGGGGCTCTGGGGGACTAGAGGAGATTAGCTCTTCTCTGGGCCAGGGGGCTAGGTACAGGGAGCTTAGGGAAGGACGGGTTTAAAATGTCACACTCGTAAACAAGGTCCTATTTTTTACTTACCAAAGTAGGAAAAAAAAAATTTACTAGATGGTGGTATAGGTTCAGACGAGCTTGTTACATAGTGCTCAAGGAACTTTAAAAATCGTATTATGAGAAGCTTGGGAAAACGGCAGCAGTGTCTTGTTAAAACCATATGGCAGATACACTGTGGAAACACGGGATGTCATTGTATGTCCAATCTGAGCAGAGCTGTCATGTTGATTTCCAGAAAGCTGAAGCTTTAGTGGGGGCAGGAAAATTGTCCTTGTTCTCCAGGGACCAGAGGACAGTGAGAACCCAAAGCCTCAGGCACCTGCCCCTCCTGGAACTCTGCCTCTACCAAGCAAATGTGGGGGCAGGTGCTCCAGCCATCTTGGGCTCCCTCCTCTGCACAGGGCTTTGCTCCCAGCTCAGAAATAACAACAGATTCTGAGGCCCACCTCACAGATGGGTTTATTTTCAGAACCAGGGCTTGTTTTGATAAAAGGTACCAGGTGTTCCTCTTTTTTGTTTTGTTAGAAAATATAATAAACGGAGATAATACTGAAAACACAAGACAGTGACTTTTTGACTAGCCCTTGGGTCTTTGTTTGCTATCACCTGATCTACCCTCTGCTTTCCTCTTTGCCCCGCAGAGCCCTGGCCCAGCAGACAGCAGGGCACACTCAGTACCGAACCGGCACCCAGGAGTTGTGCAGGCAAGCATCGGCTGTTGTCAGGATGATGCTGTCAGGATCAGTGGCTTAACTTGCCTGGGTGCAGAGCAGCTGGTCTTGCCGGCTTCTGGGCTTCCTCACTCACCAACCATGAAGTTTCAGTTTTGAACCAAAGACTTTAGTTCCCACTGAGGACTTGATCTCAAGTCTATTCATTTGGAAAGTGGAGGGGCCTCATAGGGAGAAAGGCCAGTATGGTACTTCCTTCTGTTCACCAGAGGACTTCCCATTCACTATTTAGAGAGGCTTCCAACAGCGAAATTGGACTGGTGGAAAAGATGAGGCACTTGCTTTAATTTTCCTTTCATTTTTTGTCCAATTTTTATTTTGAGATAATCATAGATTCACATGCAGTTCCAAGAGGTAATACAGAGAGGTCCTCCTTCCCCTTTCACAGGTTGGGTAGCATCTCACAGACTCTGGTACAGTGTTGCAAGCAGGATACTGACATGCAGTCAAGGTGCAGAGCATTTCTGTTTTAAAATGTACCTAGGTTTTGTTTTTATTCAGGTGTCAGGAGGCAGAGGGAGCTGAGTGAAACACTGCAGGAGCCTTTATTGTGGTTTCCCTGGGAAAGGCGATGCAAGCAGGAAAGCAGACAGACTTAGGACTGTCTAATAATTCAGGAGAGCTTGGGGGGCCTGAGGACGCCCTCTTATCAGGTACCTGGCCCTGAGTGTTGTAGGGGGAGAATCCTGTATAAGGTGGCTCCTGAAACTAGCAGGTGGTGGTTCTGCTCATCAAAAGTGTGCAGCAAGCAAGTCAGTCCTACCTCTGGGAATTCAGCTAACCCCAGTCCTTACCTGCGTCTGCAGGGCCTCACACTATCAAAGCCTGGTAAACCTGTTTAAGGATTTCTCATGTTTCCTGTTACAGCTACCCTAACTTCCCTTCATCACCGATACCTCCTGAACCCCTGAAAACCACTAATCTCGTCTCCATTCTATAATTTTGTTACTTCAAGAATGTCATATAAATGGAATTATATAGTATATAACCTTTTGGGATTGTTTTTTTTCCCCCCAGAAATTTAGCGTAATTCTAAGATTCATCCAGAGAATGTATTGTATCAATAGTTTATGCATTTTTGCTACTCTTAATAAACAGTGGTCCATGGTACGGAAGTACTACAATTTATTTAACCATTGACCCACTGAAGGGTGTGTCGGCTGCGTTCAGTTCAGAGCTGTTAAGAATAAAGTTAGTATAAATATTCACGTACAGGTTTGTGTATGAACTTAAGTTGCTGTAATTCTGGGATAAGTGTCTAGGAGTAGATTTGCTGGGTAGGTTGGTAATTGCACGTTTAGTTTTTTTAAGAAAATGTTAAACTACTTTCTTGTGTGGCTATAATGTGTGAGATCTCCGTATCTTTTCCGGCATTTGTCATTTTCATTATTTTTTTTGTTTGTTTTAGCCATTCTGATAGGTAATGTAGTGGTAATTCATTTGACTTTAAATTGTATTTCTTTATGGTTAATGACGTGGAGCATGTTTTCGTGTATTTGTTATCTATATATCTCTGAGGAATGTTTTGTCTCTTTTACTCATTTTCCAATTGGTTTGGATTTTTTATTGTTGAGTTTTAAAAGAGTTTGTGGTATATTCTAGCTGTGAGTCCTTTGTTGAATAGGTGCTTTGTAGATATGTAGATAAATTCTCCTACTTTGTATTTGCCTTTTCATTGTATGGGGTCTTTCACAAAAGTGTTTAATTTTGATGAAGTCCAGTTTATCACTTTTCCATTTATGAATCATGTTTTGGTGTTAAGCCTAAGAACTATTTGCCTGGCTCCTAAAGATTTTCTCCTGTGTGTTTTTTTTTTTTTTTTTTCTATAGGTTTTATAGTTTTATAGTTAACATTGAAGTCTGTGATCCATTTTTACTTAATTTTTGCATAAGGTGTGAAGTGATCCTTTTATCCCCTCCTTTGAAAGGCCATTTGCTCTGGCATCATTTGCTAAAAAGACAATCTTTCTGTGTGAGTTTCTTTTGAACCTGTGTCAAAAATCAGTTGGGCTTATTGTGTGGTTTTCTGTTCTACGTGTCTTTCTGTCTGCTGGTTCCATACAATATTGATCACTGCAGCTATAGAACAAGTCTTGAAATTGTGTAGTATACCACGTACTAGGCCATTTTCTATTGCTTGTAAAGAATTTCTGAAACTGGAAATTAAGTTTATTTCTTGATGTTCTGGAAGTTGGGAAGTGCAAGGTCAAGGAGGCAGGTCTGTGAGGGCCTTCCTGTGAGTGAGGACTCTGAGCAGAGTCCTGAGGTGTTTCAGGACATCACTTGGTGAGGGGCTGAACATGGTAATGTCTTATTAGAAAACTACCATTTCTACTCCCATGATAACCAGTTAATTCATTAATGATCTCATGCATTAGTCCATGAATGAATTCTCATGACCCAGTCACCTCTTAAAGGCCCTACTTCTCAATACTGACACATTGGGGATAAGTTTCAACAACAGTATTGGAAGGGACATTCAAACTATAACAGGTAAAACACTTTCTTCTATTTAATTCTCCTTTTTCAATGTTATTTGTTCATAAACATTTTAGAATAATCTTGTCTATATCTACAAAAAGTCTGGTTGGGATTTTTGATGGGAATTAACATTGCATCAAGTTGAGATTTCATATCCTTACTATGTTCAGTATTCTAATTCATCAGCATAGTATGTCTCCCTATCTGCATAGATCTTTGACTTTTTTTTCCCCACAACATTTTGTAGTTTGCTGCAAACAAGCCATATACATGTTTTGGTAGATTTAAGGTGAAATACTTTAGTTTTTATTTTGAACGACTATAAATGGAATTGTACTTTTAATTTCGATGTTCACATGTTTGTTGCTCTTACAGAGAGAAATACTGTTGATTTGTATGGGTTTATCTTACGTTCTGTGACCTTGCTGAAATCACTTACCTCCTTGGGATTTCTACCTGGACATTACCTCATCCTTTTCCCTTTCTTAATCTATATGCCTTATGCCTTTTATTTCCCTTTTTTGCAAAGGTTTGACCTTCTAGCACTATGTTGCCTAAGAGTGGTTAGAATAGACCTTCTTGTCTTATTACTGATCATAGGGGGAAAACATTCAGTTTTTCACTATTAACTATAATGTTGGTTATAGGTTTTTGTTTTGTTTTGTTGGGTTCTTTAGTTAGTTTTATAGATGCTCCTTATTAAGTTGAGAAAATTCTTTTCTATTCCTCTTTTTTTCTAAGAATTTTTGTCATGAATGGGTTTTGAATTTTGTCAAATGCCTTTTCTGCCATTAGTTGATATGATGATCATGTAATTTTTCTTCTCTAGCCTGTTAACTTGGGAGATTACATGAATTGGTTTTTGAATATTAAACCAGCCTTGCATCCCTAGAATAGATCCCACTTGATCATGGTATATAATTCTTTTTATTACTGAATTCTCTTTGAAAATAGTTTGTTAAGAATTTTTGTTTCTGTATTTATGGGATATAGAAACAAAATGAGATGTTGTGATTTATGGGATATTGATCTGTAGTTTTCTTTATAATACAGTCTTTGGTTTGGTAATATTAGATTCATAAAGTGAATTGGAAAGTGTTCTCTCATCTGTCTTTGGGAGGAGACTTCATAGAATTATTGTTAATTATTCTTTAGGTGTTAGGTAGAATTCTCTAGTAACACTGTCTGGGCCTGAAGACTTATTTTTGGAGATTTTAAAATTATGAATTCAATTTCCTTAATAGTTATAGGGCTGTTCAAATATAAATTTTGAACTAAATGATTTGTGGGTAGTTTGTATTGTTTGAGGAATCAATCCATTTCATCTAAGCTGTCAAATTTATAGAATTTTTTGTAGCTTTCCCTTATTCTTTTGGTATTTGCAGAGTCTGTAATGATTTTCTTTGTTTCTGATACTGGTGATTGTACCTTGTCTTTTTTTTCTTTGTCACTCTTTCTATAGGTTTGTCAATTTTATTGATCTTTTCAAAAAAAGTAGCTCTGTCATTGATTTTTCTCTATTATTTTTCTGTCTTCAACTTCATTGATTTAAGATTTTTATTATTTTCTTTTTCTTGATTTGGATTTACTTTGTTCTTTTTCTAGACTCTTAAGATGGGAGGTTAAATTATTGAGTTGAGACTTTTCTTCATTTCTAATGTATGAATTTTGTGGCACAAATTTCCTTCTCAGCATCACTTTAACTGTGTCCCACAAATTTTCCTGGTTACTTTTCATCTTTATTCCACTCAATGTATTTTAAAATTTCCTTTTAGGCTTTTTTTTTTCTCCTCATAGATTACTTAGGAGTTTTTTTGTTTGTTTGTTTGTTTTTTAATCAATCAATCAGTATTTATTTTGGACTCAGAAGTAGTTTTTCCTTACAGTGTCTGGGTCCTAAGATCCATCCAGCCTTGTCTTAAATGTATGAAGATTACAGTACAGTATCGAATACCCAGAATTTATAATTTTGTATTACTTTATTCTATTCTGTCATTCACGACTCTTCTCTCACATAGACATGTACAATCAGAAAAGTGAAATAATAAACATGAAAATAGTCAAACATACACAATATTAACCTCTTTATTGCTTTCCCTACTTCTGTATATGTACTGCATATACTCGAGTATAAGCCGACCCCCTTAATTTTACCCTAAAAACTGGGAAAACTTAGTGACTCGAGTATAAGCCGAGGTGAAAAATGCAGCAGCCACTGGTAAATTTCAAAAATAAAAATATATACCCAAAACAATTACAGTAATTGAGGAATCAGTAGGTTAAATGCTTTTCAATATTTATTGCTAAAGAAAAACTGTAAACTAGCAACAACAACTTTAAAACTGAGCTGAAGCACCGCCCCCTCAAGCAGATGGCAGAAGACGACTGGAGACTACGTGCATTTGACTAGGTGCGCGCGCACTGAATCAAATAACCTGTATGACCCGAATATAAGCCGAGTTCGGGTTTTTCGGCTCTCTTTTACCATAAGAAGTGTGAATATGTAGTATCTAGTTATAGTTTATAATTAATTGAAAAATGTATAGTATCATACTAAGGGATTAAGCCATTTCTTTAAAATGGAATTTGTTTTATTATTTTAAATAACCTCTTGGCTCTGTACCACTTGACTTTTTAGTCTAATTTTACAATGAAAGAATATTTTACTGATTATCAGCATTAACAGATTTCTTCATGATTAGGAGCAATAATGATTTTAGATTTCCCTTTTATTTTAGACCAGTTCCTTAAAAATAATAGATATTTCTGACTCTCTTTTGGGGAGGTGGGAAATAGACCTTTGAGTGAAGATAGGCAGACCAACACAAAATATCATCTCTGTGCTTATTCTAAAAGTAATCTTGTTAACTGAGCTATAATTTTAGTTATATAGTTATTTCAAAAACTCCCTTGAAATAGACTTTTAATCTGCAAAGTATGTTTAATTCTTTCAAGTGAAAAAGTTAAAATTCACACTAGATGGAGCTCTTCAGCTAATTCTAGCTTTATTTTTTTTAAATGTGTTCCTATTGAATGATCTGGTAAATGTAATTTAATAGCCCTAACATTTTTCAACTTAAGGCATTATATGTGACTGTGAAAACTAGATTTACCTTGGTATTCTAGAAATTTTTAACTATATTACTTTCATAGAAAAAGTCTGTGACTGAACATAGAGAAAAGTATTTGCTGTAACATTTGCATTCTATTTGTAACCTAGAGAATTTGTTGCCAATTAGTATATATTAAGGAATATTTGTCTTCTTTTTTCTCTTTAGATTGTTCCTCATGTAGTTAATTTGGTTCATTCTTTCAAAAGTGATGGTCTGCCTTCTAGTACAGCTTTCTTAGTACAATTAACCGAATTGATACACTGTATGATGTATCATTATTCAGGATTTCCGGATCTCTACGAACCTATTCTAGAGGCAATAAAGGTATGATGATAGTTATGCCAATATTTGTAAAGTTGTAGACTAAGATGTAGTAGATTAATGTGGTGAAACATTCCTATGACCAATGGTCCTATTTACTGTTTGATGGTAGTGGACTTTTTGTTTGAATAATCCAGCCCAGGCACAGTGGCTCATGCCTATAATCCTAGCACTCTGAGAGGCCAAGACAGATGGATTGCCTGAGCTCACAGGTTCAAGACCAGCCTGAGCAAGAGTGAGACCCCATCTCTAAAAACAGCTGGGCGTTGTGGCAGGTGCCTGTAGTCCCAGCTACTCGAGAGGCTGAGACAAGAGAATCCCTTGAGCCCAAGAGTTTGAGGTTGCTGTGAACTATGATGCCATGGCACTCTACCAAGGGCGACAGAGTGAGACTCTGTCTCAAAAAAAAAGAAAGAAAGAATGAAAAAGAAAAATCCAATGAGAATTATTTCATTAATGTAATTTTATTGCTGCCATCAATTTATAAGGCATATCTTTAAATTTATAACAGCTTTTGGGGAGATTTGTTTAAAAAGAAATGCTACAGCTGTGCTTGGTGGCTCACACATGTAATCCCAGCACTCTGGGAAGCCAAGGTGGGTGGATCCCTTGTGCTCAGGAGTTCAAGACCAGCCTGAGCAATAGCAAGACCCTAACCCATCTCTACTGAAAACTGGCCAGACATTGTGGCAGGGACCTGTAGTGCCAGCTACTTGTTAGGCTACAGTAAGAGGATTGCTCAAGCCCAGGAGCTTGAGGTTGCTGTGGGCTAAGACACCACATCATTCTACCTAGGGTGACAGAGTGAGACTATGTTTAAAAAAAAAAGAAAAAGAAATACTACATTAGGTGAATACAAACATAGAATGTGCATTTACACGCTAATACTAGACATGTTAGAATATGGTAAAGCACATCTTAGAGTCAAGGAAGGGCAGATCAATATAAGATTTGACTTTGGGCTGGGCATGGTGGCTCACGCCTGTAATCCTATCACCCGGGGAGGCCAAGGCAAGTGGATTGCTTGAGCTCACAAGTTCAAGACCAGCCTGAGCAAGAGTGAGAGCCCATCTCTACTAAAAATGAAAAACTAAGGCAAGAGGGTCTCTTGAGCCTAAGAGTTTGAGGTTGCTGTGAGCTGTGACACCATAGCACTCCACAGAGGGCAACAAAGTGAGACTCTGTCTCAAAAAAAAAAAAAGATTTGACTTTGATTTCTTCCCCATTTTTCTGTTTTTGCTTTGGGCTTTTTATGAATACCTGTTGTTTACCTGAATTATTTGTGGAGTTACCCTGTTTTTCTTTCTTGTTTTTAGAGACAGAATCTCACTTTATTGCCCTCAGTAGAGTGCTGTGGCATCACAGCTCACAGCAACCTCCAACTCCTGGGCTTAGGTGATTCCCTTGCCTCAGCCTTCTGAATAGCTAGAACTATAGGCACTCACCACAGTGCCCAGCTATTTTTTTGTTGCAGTTTAGCTGGGGCCACATTCGAACCTGCCACCCTTGGTATATGGGGCCGGCGCCCTACCCACTGAGCCACAGGCCCTGCCCGAGTTACCCTGTTTTTCAACTTTGTATAGTCAATGGGTCGAAAATGCAGTGAGCTGTTTGTGTTGAAAAACTGGGTCACAGTAAACACACTTTCCTCTCAGTAAATTTACTGTGTAATCAAAGCATAACAAAAGAACTAGAGAACTTAACTCAGCCAGACCTAATTAGAAGTTATTAGAAATTCTTTCTATTGATGGTGCCGTGGCTCACACCTGTAATCTTAGCACTCTGGGAGGCCTGAGCAGGTGGATCACCTGAAATCAGAAGTTTGAAACCAGCCTGAGCAAAAGCAAGACCACATCTCTGCTAAAAATAGAAAAACCTTAGCTGGGGTCTGTGGTGGGTGCCTGCAGTCAGTAGGTCTTAAAAGGCAAGGGGGTTGCTTGAGCCTAAGAGTTTGAGGTTGCTGTGAGCTAAGACACCAGGCCATTCTACCCAGGGCACAGAGTAAAACTTTTTAAAAAAAGAGAGAAACAGGAATCCTTTTTATTAATGTTGATGTTTCTTTTTGAGGTCTGAAGTACAACATAAAGGTCTCATTATCTTTACTTCTTCTGTATCTGAAATGGATTAAAAACATCTTCCTTTTACCATTAATCTAAATCACACTGATTTTGGTTGATGCTGGAACACAAGACTGTTAGTTATTGTGTACCACAGTATGGCACTTTGACACTGCAGAAGTAAATTATAGACGGGAATATTTTGTCATGGATTTGGTAGGAACCATTAATCTGTTTTGACAGTGTCACTGTGTACACAGATGAAAGATGTTAAAACTTGTTAATTTATTGCTGTTCTTTAGTTTTTCAGTGCTTTTCATGTTGAAAATTCTGATAACTTATATGGCTCAGAAGAAGCAAGGGACTCACTTTTAGCCTAAGAAAGCACTTTCTTTTAGCTGTGAACAAAAAAATTAGATTAAAATTCTTTCAGAAAAATGTTCATTTTTTTAAAGTCTAAAATGGTAATATCAATCCAGAAAAGCCCTACTGATTTTACCAACTTTCTTTATTCTCCAATACTCTACTTATGCTTGAAATCATTACACTTAAGATTTTATTTCATACTCCACAAAGCAGATAAGAAGAATGTGTATGTTGTAGTAATATTCTGTATGGTTAAACATAAGATCAAGTTTTATTTTTCAAAGTTAGAGGTCATCATGCCTAGATGCCTTCATTTTTCTTCCCCTAATTACTTAGGGCTTTTATTTTTAAAAATTAATACTGAGTAAAAGTAGTGGACAAAATTTGAAAGCACAATGTTTATTCTTTAGCTTACTCAGTTGTGCACTAATTTAAGTCTTCATTCTTCTGCCTTTGCATAGCACTGCAGTATAATTTCTGATCTCAGAGTTTTATTTCGTAAACATTTTGCTGGCAGATATGGAATATAAATTGTTCAATTGTGACTTGGATTTCCGGGTTTTGCATATTCTTCAACTTGATAAACTCTGCCATTAGGAGAGATTACCCTGCCATGCAGTATAATTTGATTTTTTTGATGACTCAGTAGGTGCTATTAGTGATTTCAGAACTAAGGGGGAGAAAAGAAAGTTCAAATGTCAATGTAAGAATCTTCTTTATGGTGTTTATTTAATAATAAAAATAGTTTTTATTTTACCTTTAAACTGTTTTTCCTTTTTATGATCTATAGGATTTTCCTAAGCCCAGTGAAGAGAAGATTAAGTTGATTCTCAATCAAAGTGCCTGGACTTCTCAATCCAATTCTTTGGCATCTTACTTGTCTAGACTTTCTGGGAAATCTGAAACTGGGAAAACTGGTCTAATTAACCTAGGAAATACATGTTATATGAATAGTGTTATACAAGCATTGTTTATGGCCACAGAGTAAGTTTAAATTGAAATCTTTTCATTTTAACTGTAGAAATTGATGCATACTAATGAAACATAAGGTTGTAGAATTATCTACACATTTCTATCAGTGGTATAAATGTGTTAACATTTCTTACATTATCTTATTCAGATATGAAATGGCTTTTAGTGTTCAGAAACTATTAAATTAACATAGAAATTCTTCTTGATTATTTACATTATTCACTACATTTAGAATCCCACTATTTTTTTTAATTACTCTGACTTGATATTTAATAGTGTCACAGAGGAATTGACTGAGCCTCTTCCAAAGAGTTTAAGTGTCATAGAATACTTTGCTGTTCTGTGGTATCCCATAAAACATTGTATTTTTTTAACCTATATATCTTTTTTTCTTTTTTTGAGACCAAGTCTCTCCTTGTCGCCCTTGGTAGAGTGCCCTGGCTTCATAGCTCACAGCAACCTCAAACTCTTGGGCTTAAGCAGTTCTCTTGCCTCAGCCTCCCAAGTAGCTGGGACTACAGGCACCCTCCACAATGCCTGGCTATTTTTTAGAAACAAGGTCTGACTCTGGCTCAAGCTGGTCTTGAACTCGTGAGCTCAGGCAATCCACCCACCTGGGCCTCCTAGAGTGCTAGGATCACAGGTGTGAGCCACCGCATCGGCCTAACCTATGTATGTTTTAAGATCATTTTTTAGTTTTATCTGCTTGTAGATGTTTTGTTTATCAAGTTAACAACTTCTTTGTTGGTGTTTAAAAAGTTTAAGCTCTGGAGCGGTGCCTCTGGCTCAGTGGGTGGGGCGCCAGCCCCATATACCAAGGGTGGCGGGTTCAAACCTGACCCCAGCCAGCTAAAACAGCAGTGGCAACTGCAACAAAACATACCTGGGCATTGTGGCAGGTGTCTATAGTCCACCTACTTGGAGGCTTATGCAGGAGAATCATTTAAGCCCAAGAGTTGAAGGTTGCTGTGAGCTGTGGTGGGATGCACTCTACTGAGAGCGACAGAGACTCTCTCAAAAAAAAAAAAAAGTTTAAGCTCTGCTTCCTTCCCCAAGGCAATAGTTATTGAAACCAATTATTATAACCAATATAACCAGTTATATTTCTAAGCCAATATATTTCATTGCCCGCTTACGAATTTATGTTAAAACATTTTTTTGCAGGCGGTGCCTGTGGCTCAGTGAGTAGGGCACCCACCCCATATACAGCATATATGGAGATTAGTGGGTTCGAACCTAGCCCCAGCCAAACTGCAGCAACAACAACAACAAAAAAAAGATAGCCAGGCATTGTGGTGGCTGCCTGTAGTCCCAGCTACTCAGGAGGCTGAGGCAAAAGAATCGCCTAAACCCAAGAGCTGGAGGTTGCTGTGAGCTGTGATGCCATGGCACTCCACCAAAGGTGACAAAGTGAGACTCTGTCCCTTAAAAAAAAAATTGCAACCAAAAAATTAGGTTATCAGAGGTTTTTAATTATCTAAATTCTATTTGTGAAGATACATAATAATTATGAACTTCCTGAAAGCCAAAATTATGGTTGAAATTTTATCTTCCTTACCAATAAAGTATTCATGGAACTTGTCCAATGAAGTTTACGAATTGAGTTGTGAGTTTTTGTAAGTTGTCATGTCTGCCAATTGTAAGCTTTTGTAGTAAGTTGTCATGTCTGCCTAGAGGAATCATAAACAGCAAAATGGAGAGTTAGCTTTATTTGGGGGGCCTCATCTTACAATGTCAGCACTCAGTGGTTTTGGTTAGTTTACTGTTTTGTTTTCTGCTGCTTGTATTTGAATTTTTTTTTTTTAAAGAAAGGTTATATACTCTTAGATACAAGAGTCCATATCTTACCACAAGGTCTTCTAGTCCAGCATGTCATTTTACAGATGACAGAGAGACCCAAAGCAACTAAAACTGTCAAGAGCCCCTCTTACTGAAGAGTGGCCAGAAATTCAATCTAGCATTATTAAATAGGAGAATAGAGTATTTTATTTCTTAGGTAATATGTGAATGCTTTGTGGTTTAAAAAAAAAAAAAATTAGAAATACTTAGCATAAAAATTAAACACGCCCATTCCCAAAGATAATTTGTTAACAGTTTTGTATGCATTGTTTCAAATCATTTTTTGTATACTTATAAGTTCATATCTAATATGAAAGCAAATGCATTTAAAAAAAATTACAGAGAATTTTAATTAACTATTCTTTTCTATCCACTCTCTTTTCTCATTTAATAATTTGTGTTGGAAACTTTCCCACGTTAGAGCAACATAGATCTGTGTCATTCTGAGTAAATGGTTAAGTCATGATTTATTTAATTATGCTCTTGTTGATGAATGTTAGGTTGGTTGTTTATAATTGACATCTCTCTGCCCATATGCAGATATAGAGAATTTTTTTTTTTGAATAGATGCAAATCGCTATCCAAAAATGCTATGGCATTTTAAACTTATATACTAACATATACTAATATATGAACCTGTATTTCTTTTTTTTTTTTTTTTTTTTTTTGTAGAGACAGTCTCACTTTACTGCCCTCAGTAGAGTGCCATGGTGTCACACGGCTCATAGCAACCTCCAGCTCTTGGGCTTACACGATTCTCTTGCCTCAGCCTCCCAAGTAGCTGGGACTACAGGCGCCCGCCACAACACCTGGCTTTTTTTTGTTGTTGCAGTTTGGCGGGGGCTGGGTTTGAACCTACCACCCTTGGCATATGGGCCAGCACCCTACTCACTGAGCCACAGGAGCCGCCCAAGAAAAAGTTTTGTTGATATGTAATTCACTTAGCATAAAATTTAACCTTTTCAACTGTACGATTCAGTGGTGCATATATGTGCAGAGGTGATGACTTTTTGTGTACACATATGAGCAGACATCAGCACTAATTCCAGAGTATTTCTCATTTCAAAATGAAACCCCATATGCATGAGTCCTTACTTTTTTTTTTTTTTTTTTTTTAATTTATTTATTTATTTATTTATTTATTTATTAAATCATAGCTATGTACATTGATATGATCATGGGGCATCATATACTAGCTTCATAAACCATTTGACACATTTTCATCCCAATATTCAA
>CAUYPK010087320.1:0-16309 GCA_963574355.1 Loris lydekkerianus | reverse complement strand
GGGTACTTTTTCTTCCATTCTTGGGATACTTTACTAAGAAGGATATGTTCCAACTCCATCCATGTAAAGATGAAAGAGGAAAAGTCTCCATCTTTCTTTAAGGCTGCATAATATTCCATGGTGTACATATACCACAATTTAGTAATCCATTCGTGTTCTGCGTCTTTAAACAGAGGTGTGGCTAGCATGCCTTTTCTGCATGAATTAAGAGAGTTCTGAAGTACTTCCACAGGAGAAGGCTCTTGGTAGAGGGTTGTTAAAAAAATAAACTAAAAGGAAGAAGTGTCAAAGATCTGAGAGTTGTGTGCCACAGGCTGACTGTAACAGAAAAGAGATAAAACTGACCCAATTTAATTAATGGATTTTTAACTAGGTAAAGGTAAATCTGTAAGTCTGGATGTAAACGAAAATCAGTTTGTTGTAAGAATCGTGTCAGAAAGTGACAGAATTACTAAAATATGTTGTGGCCTTTTGCTGTGTCAGAGGAACCAAAGGAAGGTAACCCCCAACAGGCTGAAGGTAAAACTGAAACAATAATTATCTATGAAAAGTATATCACTGTAGGAGGCACCATCACTGAACTTGTTCTAATTGATTCTAGAACAGTTAAACAGAAAGTGTGCTCCTGTGTGTGGAGGCAAGTTGTTACAGACGGGGGGGATTCCCACTCGGAGGGGCGAGGAGACCTCTCTAGAGTCTGAGGACGGTCGTTCATGGCAGAGCCGGGGCCAAAATCTTTTAAGCAGCTCCTACATTGAGAGCTATGTTCTATTTATTTTTTGTAAAAACCTTTCTCTACTCAATTAGTCCTTTTTAAAGTTGTTTACTTTTTCTACGTGGAGAGAGAGGCATACAGAATATGAAAATATGCACAGGCCAGAGGGAGGTGATTCCAGGAGAAGAAAGCAGGAGAGAGGGGCGGAGAGCAGCTCTGGGGGCCGGGAGCAAAGAGCTGGAGAAGGAGGAGAGGGCTGCAGAGGGGGACAGCTAGTGCGGAGGCTCCGGGATGGAAAGGAAGGGCAGCCCGGTGAGCAAGGAGGGAGTGGTGGGTGTGAGGAGAGAGGCACGGAGCAGCAGGGTCCGGGAGGGGCTTGGCTGCTTTACGGACTTGACTTTTACTCTGAACAACATGTAACACCTGTTGCCACCTGTGGGCTTGGTGCAGGATATCAGAATCTGACTTACAGTGGAAAAGCCTCACCTGGCTGCCGTGGGCAGGTGTGGGGAGTAGATGCAAGGATATAAGGGCGTCTTGGAGGGTATGCAGGTGAGAGGCCAGGGGACTCAGACCAGAGCAGTGTGTGGCAGGCGGGGTGTGGGGAGGAGTGTTCAGGTTGAGAAAACGTGCTGAAGGTAGAGCAGACAGGACACGCCCATGGTTGGGTGATGCCTTAGAGGAAAGAGATGAGGTGGTGGTCTTGTCCTGAGTGCCTGGAAGAATGCTGGTGTCCTCTGCAGAAGGAAGGCAGGCTGCCTGGGAAGGCACTCCGGGAAGTTGTCTCTTGCCTCCCACCTCCCCCTTTCCTCACAGTGATCAGCTGATGAAGGTGGATGCAGCACAGTTTCCCAAAGTAAGGAGCTGGGTTTTTTTCCCCTGGGTGCCATTTAATGTGTTCCTCTTTTCCCATATTTTCTGGAAATCTGCAGTTAGCTCTATAAGCTTGATTAAATTCACACTTTATTTTTGCCAGTACAGGGGTCCTCAAACTTTTTAAACAGGGGGCCAGTTCACTGTCCCTCAGACCGTTGGAGGGCTGGACTATAGTTTAAAAAAAAAAAACTATGAACAAATTCCTATGCACACTGCACGTATCTTATTTTGAAGTATAAAAAAAGAAAACGGGAACAAATACAATCACACGCCTCCTGTGGCCCGCGGGCCGTAGTTTGAGGATGCCTGGACCGTAATCCATCAGTGAAGTGGGGAAACCTCAGCCTTTAGGAAACCTGTGATGACCCTGGTCCTTCAAGTGGCCTCCTTACTGAGTCTAGATTTTACATAACAAATCCTTTCATTAAAAGGGGTGCAAACAGGGAAAGATGAAGCTTTTCTCGCCTCCTTTGGTGCTTAAAGAAAGAAATCTTGAAGTCAGAGGGCCACAGGTTCCCCCTTCTACTAGTTTGTGAGATCTTATGAAATGATGATACTATAATTCTGTCCATTTAGTCTTTTTTTATGAGTGGAAATATTTCCATGAAGGTAACATTTGGCTACAGTACATATAGAAAACACAAGCTAAAACCTTCATTCTTTGCCATTTCTTACCAATATCCTAAATAACTAGTCACCTAACATCTTCCAAAATTAAAGATTTTTACTATTTTAACAAACTCATGGATTTAAATACACCTGATATGTTTTAATCCATTGCAAGGAATTTTTACTGATGCAAACATTTATTTCTTCTTTGGCCGTGGGGGTTTTTGAACTGCCCCCAGTCTCCCATAGCTTTTTTTTTTGTTTTCCCCTGGTGTGATTATACATTCCTGGCTCATCTTTCATCTTGTACATTTCCAGCCCTGGAATCAATCATTTCTTCAGGGATCCTGGTTTATTCATAGTCAATGGAAGATGGCATTTAGTGATGCCAGTCTGGCGCTTGGAGGTGGTCCTTGCTTTGCAGCATTTTCAGGGTACAGAGTCAGGACATATGTCCACATTTTTTAAAAAACTAACATTGCCTTAGGTTCTTAATGATGCTTCAAGAAAATTTAAAAATGCACACAGCTTTTATTTAACCTCATCTATTTTATGTCTGATTCTTTTCACATACTGAAATTTTCAGGGTCCAAAACACCAAGATAATTACTCATTTTCTTTATCCCACATGCACAGAGCATTTCCATAACAGAGAATGCAATGTCTAATTTTGCCTGAAAGGTTGGGGTGAAAAGAACATTTGTTGACAAGATGAGGATGCATATTCTGATTAGAGCACACAGCGTGTAGGAAGACCCAGAGGCCTGAGAGAGCACAGTTCATTTAGGAAAGAGCAGAATGCTGTTCTACCACAGGAATAATGGGTCACAGAGTCAGGAAGGAGTCAGAACATAATGAGCCTCACATTCAATGCCACGGATGTTAGAGGGTCAGCCAGGTGCACACGCTGTTTTCAGTTTTATTTGCAGGAAGTATCTTGCATTTGCTTTTCATAAAAATACTACGTTTCTACTTTGTCCTTATAAGCAAAACTTACATATGAGAAAAGAGCAGGGTTGATTTAAGGATTGCTATCTTTAACTCAGTTCTACACCAGTTCATTGAAAATCCGAGTTAGAGGGTAGCTCCGTTGTACTTTGACCTTTGGAGACATGCGTGCATACTAATACACCTGTGCTTTGGTCATTTCTCTCCCCACAGAGGACAAAGTGTGGACCATCGTGTCTCATGACTTGCAGATGCAGACGACTGTGCTGGGCTACAACCCAGAAAAGTACTCGGTGACACAGCTGGTTTACAGCGCCTCCATGGACCAGATGAGCGCCATCACCAGCAGCGCTGAGTACTGTGAGCAGTACGTCTCCTATTTCTGCAAGATGTCAAGGTTGTTGAACACCCCAGGTAGGCTGAGAATGGAATGTGACTGTTAATAACTATCGCAGCTGGCGCTTGGAATTGCCTAGACAATCCAGCAGGTGTGGGGGCTACCACCCTGTAGTCCAGTCTTCAATGCTTGGGAAGCTCAAACGAGGAAAGTAGAATAACTGGGCTTGTTTTCTGGCAAATGAAGCTTAAAAAGTATAATTTGAAACAAAATGCCATTGTTTTAAAATTAGCAGATTTTTTGTTTGTTTGTTTTGTGCGTATGTGTGCGTTTCTGGTGCTTAATTATTGATACTGGCTTTAGGGAAAGTTTCTCAGTGATCTGTGAACTCCCAGATGCTGGTCTTTGAGTCCTTCAGGTGTCTTTAATGTAAAGAAAATGCTTTCTCGGGCTGCCTGCAGGTAAATAGGATATAGAACAGCGATAGAGTGTAGAGCTCTCTGTTTCCATACTCACTTACCAGGATCTGTCTCAAGAAGTTCAGCTTGACTACTTTCTTATGATGGCTGATGTTTAGCAATGCTTTAGTGTGTATGCACGCGTGTGTATGTGTTAGATTACAAAGCATCTACTGAAAATAACTTTACCTTAGGGAAGACCCTTATACTCTTCGGGTCTTGGCAGTAAATCCAAGATGTTGGCAGACCCATCCCTGGGTCTCGTGTAACATGTGGAAGTAAGTGTGTGCCTTGAGTCAAGGAAATGATGGTTTATAACTTTCAGCCTTTCCACTTCTGTTGAATAAACCTTTATTTTGACAAATAAACATTGTATATACTTACATATGACATGTTTTAAAATCTGTACACACTGTAGACTGACTAAAGCAAGCTAATTAACACGTGCATGACCTCATATACTTATTTGCATTGAGAACACAACTGTTCTCTTAGCAATTTTCAAGAATACAATGCCTTATGATTAACTGTAGCCACCATGTTGTGCAATACGTCTCTTGATATTAAACTTCGATTTCCAGTGTCTCTTCTCTTGAGCAGAAAGCATACGCCTATTTCAGGGTGATTGTGAGAATTTAATGAGGTAATAGACTAAGCACCTAAAGGACCATATCTGCTTAAGGACTCCATAAGTAGCAAACTATGTATTATTTTTTTAATAATATTAAGCAATGTTGGAAGTGACTTCGTGCTGTGTCTGAGACCCAGGGATTGTTCAATGACCCAAATCAGTATTGAGCCAGCGTTGTAAGGAGTAGAGAAAAGTTACAAGAAAAATTTCTCACGATACTGTGAAGATTTGAGTGCTTTCTATGTGCAAAGGCTTGTGCTGGAACATCTATAGGAACACAAGCAGAGTGTCCTATAGAAAATAAGGCTGGGGAGGAGGCGTTGGGGGAGCCCGTGGAGCAGAGGCAATGCTGAACTGGGGTGGGGGGGCTCTATTCTGAAAGCCTCACTTCTCACACCTTAGTGTGCATTAGAGTGACCTGGAGAGATTAATAAACCACAAACTATGGGCCCCATTCCCTGAATTTCTGACTCAGTGAGTCTGAGGTGATGCTTGAGAATTTACATTTGCAATAAATGCTGTGGATGGAGCTATGTCCCCCCCCAAATTCATGTGTTAAACCCCTGACACCCTATATGATTATATTTGGAGATTAGACTTTTAGAAAGTAATTAAGGTTAATGAGGTCATAATGGTGGAGTCCTAATGGTTTGTCTCATAAGAAGAAAATAGGGCCAGGCGTGGTGGCTCATGCCTGTAGTCCTAGCACTCTGGGAGGCCAAGGCAGGTAGATTGACTGAGTTCACAGGTTCGAGACCATCCTGAGCCAGAGCAAGACCCCCATCTCTAAAAATAGCTGGGTGTTGTGGCGGGCACCTGTAGTCCCAGCTACTCAGGAGACTGAGATAAGAGAATTGCTTGAGCCCAAGAGTTTGAGGTTGCTGTGAGCTGTGACACCATGGTACTCTACCAAGGGTGACAAGTGAGATTCTGTCTCAAAAAAAAATAAAATAAAATAAAAAGAAGTAAAAAGGAACTCTCTCCCTCCCTCTCGCCCACCCTCTCTCTTCTTCCCTCCCTCTTCCTCTCTCTCTCCCTCTCCAATGTGAGGGGATAGCAAAAAGATATCCATCCACAAGCTGGAAAGAGAGGCCTCACCAGAAATAGCTAGCACCTTGATCCTGGGCTGTCCAGCCTTCAGCACTGTGAAAATATATATATTTTTGAGCAGATTCTTACTGTAAGTTCTCAGGGGATGCTGATGGGCCTGGAAGAGACCACTGAGACCACCTTTTGAGGCCACCCTTTGAGAACCATTGCTGTGGGCACTGGTCCTTAAAGGTCAACAGCCTGACTCTATTCTGACTCTTTTTTCCTACTTACTTTCACTTTACAGAGTTTTTCTTTTCTTTTCTTTTCTTTTTTTTTTTAAATTATGGGATCCCATTTTCAGTGCTAGAAAAAGTCATACAAAAAAATCACGGGGCACAGGAACCATCATCAACCATTAATGGATTGCATCAGGTGCGTTCACTCAGTTTCAAGAGTAAACTCTCCTTACTGACGTTCTTCTCACAGATTTCAATTAATTAGTCTTCAGTCCCAGGGTGGGGATGGGGAATTAATGAGCAGGAAAAAAAAAAAAAAAAGAAGTAATACCTTCATTTTTATTTTCTCTATTTTCATTCTTTCTTTATCAAACTCCAAAGTCAATTTTCACTCTTTGAATTTTACTCTGGTGATTAAAAAATATAATATGGCTTCTAGATATGTTCAACTTAGTTTAGGTGCACCAGGGGAATTAGTCGGAGGTGAGGGAGGTGGCTTACCTTCCACCTTCCTGGTCTTAGAGTTCAGTTTTCCCTCAGCCACTCAGAGGCCTCATACATTGTTCTCCTTTTCAAAACCCAGGGTGTGCAAAACACTAGAAAAACTGTATGAATTGATTTTTTTGTTTGTTTTGAGACAGAGTCTCACTCTGTCCCCGGGCTAGACTGTTGTAGTGCGTCATAGCTCACAGCAACCTCAAACTCTTGGGCTCAAGCGATCCTCCTGCCTCACCCCCTGAGCAGCTGGGACTACAGGTGCTCACCACAATGCCCTGCTAATTTTTCTATTTTTAGTAGAGACAAAGTCTCACCCTAGCTCAGTCTGGTCTCAAACACCTTAGCTCAAGCAATGCACCTGATTTGGCCTCCCAGAGTGCTAGGATCACAAGTGTGAGCCACTGTGCCCAGCTTGAACTAGTTTTTAAACACTATGTAGTTACATTTTCTAATAATGATAAACATGTTCCTTTTCAATGTCCAGATAATTCCTGGCTGTGGAAAAACTAATAAATTGAAATATTGAAATAGAGCAAATTTTTAATCTGCACAGTAAACAAACTACTTGCTTTGTGTTTTTTAGATATTTGTAGATTATTATTGTACTTAATAATTGTATTTTGAAAATAAGCTTACCTAATTCTTGAGTTTTTGTGATATCCCATATGCATCAAATCTTTCATTCACATAGGATATGTACTTAATAAATGTTTGCAGATTTGAATGAAAGGAATAATATATAGTTTTAAATATTACCTTGTCCAACCTAAGTCAGTTTTTTTGTTTTTTGGGGGTTTTTTTTTGTTTGTTTGTTTGTTTGAGACAGAGCCTCAAGCTGTTGCCCTGGGAAGAGTGCTGTGGCATCACAGCTCACAGCAACCTCAAATTCCTGGGCTCAAGCGAGTCTCCTGTCTCTGCTTCCCAAGTAGCTGGGACTACAAGCACCCGCCACAACGCCCAGCTATTTTTTGGTTGCAGCCATC
This sequence comes from Loris lydekkerianus, assembly GCA_963574355.1. Taxonomy (NCBI): domain Eukaryota; kingdom Metazoa; phylum Chordata; class Mammalia; order Primates; family Lorisidae; genus Loris; species Loris lydekkerianus. The sequence continues at coordinate 8,986 of CAUYPK010087320.1, read as the reverse complement.
TTTGTTGTTTGGCGGGCCCAGGCTGGATTCGAACCTGCCAGCTCAGGTGTATGTGGCTGGCGGTTTAGCCACTTGAGCCACAGGCACCGAGCCGGCAGTTGTTTTTAAACCACAGCATACATCAGAATTTCCTAGTGGATGTGAAAATGCTTATTCCATGGCTTTACTCTCAGGCTTTGATAGGAACTGGGGCCCAGAAATGTTTGCTCTTAACCGACATCCATGAGTTATTCTGTGAGCCAGATGTTCAGAAACATTGTATTCAATTTAGGATATGAAGGTCTCCTGTGTTGGCGTTTCGGTGCGTGTTCTTCACGTCAGAGAAGATGAAAGGGAATATTAGGATGTATCTGACCCATCAAACTAAAATAGCATTCATAATTATCTCCTTCAGCTATAAAAGACTGGCATAATATTTTTAGTCCTTTTGATATATTAGTCTCTAAACATCATAGAATGAATTTTAGCCATTCTTCTGAGTCATGTTACACAATTCCAATTTCTATTTTCCAAACTAATCTATAGACCAGCTGATTGAAGAGAAAAAGTGTTCACGAGAGCAAATTCCTTGTGTTCATTGTTCTGTATATGTAAAAATACGAAAGAACACAATTTAAGAAAAATCTTTCATTTGTTTTGTTGAGGAGCTAATGCTTCCTGTAATTGGGCTTCTCCCTCCTTCCTGGTAACATTCAATTTTAAATATCCATTTCCTCGTTCTTAACTAAGACTGAATTATATTGGAACTTCTGTAGTAGTGCTTGTGACATCTGTTTGAATACAAAGTATATTCATTATAGTCATTGCAATTAGAATGAATATCAAATGAGTTTGTAATCGCAATGCACTTAAAATGTTATTCTTTATTTTGAGAGACCCTCAAGAGTTCATTTAGGGCTCTATAGTTTCTAATGATACTTAAATAAAGATTTGATATACATATGGACCTCATTTTTATTTTAATAAATAGTTGTACCATACCATTAGCTAGCAAGCGTGAAATTACTTATTATTGGTTTCTTAGAACTTTTTTTTTGAGACAGAGTCTCAAGCTGCCGTTCTGGGTAGAGTGCCGTGGCATCGCAGCTCACAACAACCTCAAGGTCTTGGGCTTAAGCGATTCTCTTGCCTCAGCCTCCCAAGTAGCTAGGACTACAGGCACCTGCCGCAACACCCAGCTATTTTTTGTTGCAGTTGTCATTGTAGTTTAGCTGGCCTGGCCAGGCTCGAACTCGCCAGCTTCAGTGTACGTGGCTGGCATTGTAACCACTGTGCTAGAGGCGCCAAGCCAAGGTTTCTTAGACCTTTTACAAGGATAGTAATATATGGCCCGCAATGTTATCTTTTTGTTATTATAAAATTTTAATATGAAGTCAAATTTTAAATAATGATTTTTCCATTATTTATTCTTGTAGTATAATTGTGACTTCAGCTGTCCTTTATGAAAGACACAGAAACAAAGCAAAATTTATTTTGTGTAGAAGAGCCTGGTTAGCATGAGGCATACCAATGTGGGAATGATCAACTTACACAAAGAGAGAGACCCCGCATGCTTAGCCAAAGGGGTGTCTACGTGCTTTATATCCTCAGAACTACAAATGCAATAATATCTAAACTTATGAAAGACTAAAGTTATTAAATAATGAAATCTTCTGAAATAAGAACTGTGAGAATTTAAACTTGATAAACACCAAGAGAAAGTTCCATCAGATCCTATTTGTGTAGTCTTAGTCAACAGTCCTACTAATTTTACATAACCAGAGTCTTTCTCTGGTTTGGAGACCTATTAGCATTCTTTCAAAGTGCTTATTTGTTAACTTTGATGCATTGTATCATGTATTTTACAAATCATATTATGCCTTCTTTCTGTTTAAATAGTTATTCCCTATGTATACAAAGATTTGTTTAATTATAGAAGTAGGTATAAGTTATGTTTTCTATTTTCTGAACATTTTCAGTGCAGTTCTTTTTTAGTTTTCAGTGTTTCATTTCTTTTAAATTCTCACTGTAGTCTAATTCTCACAAATCATATTTTTATTGCTTCTTTTATTGAAATAAGCAATATAAAGTATCCTCTTGTGCAGTTTACTATTAGATTTTATATATATTAAAAAGGAATTATGCTCACAATTTCTGCCTGTATAGTAAGTTGTGTAAAACTCATACTTTAACAGTCCTAAATTATGATTTAGTGCAGGGGTGGCGAACAAGTTCGACTACGCGCTCGGAGATCGTTCCTCAGAGGTCCCTCCTCAGAAGCAGCATAACAAAATCCAAACTTGGCAAAGAGCCACAGTATACAAAATAATGATAAGAGGCAAAGAGCCGAAATTCATGTTGGCCGGGAGCCGCATGCGTCTCTAGCCGCGTGTTCGCCACCCCTGAGCTATGATGACCTCACTGCACTCCTGATCAGGAAACAGAGCAAGACCCTATCTAAAAAAGAAAAGAGAAGGGAAAAGAAAACCTACAAGTTAATTAAAATCCAAAACCAAATCTTCATGTGGCTCAGAGGAAGGATTCTTTCTTCTATTTTTTTATAACTCTTAAGTAGAATTATAGACTAGGCAGATTCATTGATGGTACATTTTGACATTACCTTAAAATTTCCATAAGTGTATTACAGTAACGATTTTGAAAAATTTAAACTACTGCAATACCAGGCAATGTTTATGATGTAAATTGATGTTGTTGATTGTTTATGTAACATTTTCATACATTTTTCTAAAGAAAATAGAGATGATTTTTCTTCACTCATCTAACTTAATGAGTGACTAATTATAAACCTCAGATATACTGTGGTAAAAAGATGGTAATCCTTTTTTGTGATCATTGATTATACCTTGTCCTACTGTAATTTGTACTTTGTTGTTGTTCTTGTTGTTGCAGTTTTTGGCTGGGGCCGGTTTAGAGCCCGCCACCTCTGGTAAATGGGGCCAGCACCCTACTCCTTGAGCCACAGGTGCCACCCTGTAGTTTGCACTTTTGAAGTCAATAACATAACTTCCGATGTAGCTTGTCTTTCTTTTCCCTTTTCTTATTACCATCCTTCCTGTTTGTGTTCTCCTCCAACGCCCATCCCAGTCCCAATAAAATTAAGTTTGGAGCGATAGGTCCTCATTGTGCTGTGTGTTGTATAATCTGTGTATTGTATAGTCTGTTTATCTGGCATTGATGAAAAATGATGTACACATTGATGCAGCTGTGCTGGTGCTCTGTAAAAGATGTAAGTTTCTCCCTGGTGAGCATGTGTGGGCTATGAGCTTTTAGTTTGTCAGAAGGACCTCTTTATGCTTGATTCTGGGGAAATTCTTAGAGCTCTCTTACTTGGAGATGCAGACACCACACCAAATGTGAACCTAAGGACCTTTAGATTGTGTGTGGATCACAGTGGGTAAGATGGGAGGCAGGGGTTAACCATCTCTTAAAGAAATATGTGTATGAAGGGAATACTTTATGTATTTCCCACATGTGAAGAATTATTTCCATTGCAACCAGGCACCTTCACATGAGCCTTCATTCTTTTGGTCATCCCTTTAACTGGATAGGAACTATAACCAGTTTACTTCAAGATACTGGGAAGAACTTCTGGATTGCATTTTCCTATTTTACTTCAAAACTTCTGTCTTTTGACAGACTAATAACTGAGGCTGTGGTCTCAATCCTTCATCCTTGGGCTTCAGATTTCGTTTGTTATCAGACCCTGGCCCCCACCAAATATATAAACTTAATGTAGTTTACTTATATAAGTCAAGTTTTATATTTTCCTGGGATTAGGTATAAAAATAAGCAATAAAGTCAACTTCATATACCTTTAATGTGATTACAAATATTTTTCTTAAGTGACTTTTTCTTTTAGTGACCTTTTAAATATAGAGAATCATTTGAAGGTGTGTGCTAACTAAGCAAACATTGACTTACACTTTCTTACAGGTACATGTGATTTGAGCCATGGACTTGGTGAAAGTTAAAATGTGATGATGGTTGATAATTTATTGAGTACACAGAATGTTCCAGGTGCTGAAGGTCTGGTATGGTTTTAGTAGGTATTATGAAACAGTTTTCCAAGTATGTTTATCCACCAGTAAGAGAACCCCACCTGCTCCACATCCTTGGCAAAAGGGGCTATGGATAGAATCATTTTGTTTTAACTTTAGCCATTTAGGTTATATACAGGTATCTTACTGTCATTTCAAGATGCATTTTTCCTGGATAACTTTTCATATGTTTATTGAATATGCTCTTTTATGGAATACAAGTTCAAATACTTCTGCCATTTTTCTGTTGGATTGCCTCGTGTCAATTTGTAGGAATTCTTTACATATTCTGGATATAAGTTTTTTGATAGTTACATATATTGCAAATATTTTCTCCCGGGCAGTGACTTACTTTTTCACACCTCTTAATGGTGATTTTGTTTTATTTTTTTTGATGAACAAAAGTTTTAAATTTCAGTTTTTTTTTTTTTTTTTTTTTTTCCTGAGACAGAGTCTTACTGTGTCATCCTTGGTAGAGTGCTGTGGCATCACAGCTCACAGCAACCTCAAACTCTTGGGCTTAAGCGATTCTCTTGCCTCCTCCTTCCAAGGAGCTGGGACTACAGGCACCTACCACAATGCCCAGCTATTGTTTTGTTGCAGTTGTCATTGTTTAGTTGGCCCAGGCTGGGTTCAAACCCACCAGCCCAAGTGTATGTGGCCGGCACCATAACCACTCTCTATGGGTTGTAATGCAGTCTAATTTATCAATCTTTGTTCATGATCAGTGTTTTCTATGCCTTGTATAAAACATTTTTGCCTTCCCTGAGGTCATGAAAATAATGTCTTCTGCTGTATTCTGGAGGTTAATTATTTTACCATAAACATTTAGACCTGTGATTTATCTGGAGAGTACTTTGTGTAAGACATTAGGTCAAATTAAAGATGCCACCCTCCCCCATGGATATCCAGTTAAAATATCACATGTTAAAGAGTCCATACTTTCCCTCCACACGGCAGTGGCAGCTTTGTTGTCACGTAACCATGTGGCTTTAAACCAAGCTTGATAGCTAGTAGTTTAAGTCCTCCAACTTTGTTCTTCTTGAGAAACTAGTTTTAAATGACCAAATACAATAGAAACTTTGTAAGTTGACCACCCAAGAGACTATAGCAGACTGGTCAATGTACAGAGGTGGTCGACATGTGGAGCTAGGCCTACTGTACTGATACATGTGTATGGTATATGTCTGGTCTGTGAAAATTAGATCAACTTAAGGAGTAGGGAGATGGTCAATTATGGAGGTTCTAGCATAGTCTTAGATAACTTTTGGCCTCATTCCTTCCCTCTTCCCTCTGTCTTCCCAAGTCTATCTTGCCTTTCAACCCCAGAGCTCACACCTGTAGATTCACCATCTCTACTTTTCCATGACCATTTTAGATTAGAGGCTAATCTAACTTCTCTTTTGGTGAAAAAGAAGAACTATTTGTGTATACTGTGATTTGAATGTTCCCTGGCTGCTAATATGTTAGTCCCATTAATTTACTGCCCTCTAAGAGTTCTTAGAATAAGCAGACATAAAAATGAAAAGTTGAGCACAACCCCCTACACACACACACACACACACACACACACACACACACACTTGTTCAGGTTATAAAGAATTAGATGATTGTTTGGGACCCCTTGTGGTGTGGATGGGAGTAGTCTATTAAGAAGGATAAAGAAACATTTATTGAGTTTGTGATTTGCAGGCATAGTATTAAAGTAGCTTATCCATTCTTTTCTTTCTCTGTTAAGTAGGAGCAGCTATATAAAACATTTATTTTCTTTGTTAAAAAAAAAGTTGATTATCTTAAGTTACCGTTAATTTGTAAATTCATTATAAAAGTAATACTTCAATTAACATAAAGCTTCTTTTAAGTTGAGTTGGTCTGGACACACAGGAATTTTCTGGAAAGTTTTGCATCTCCTCCACACTGGTTTGGTTGGCCGAAACTTAGCAGCATTGGCACTCTCTTAGGTTTCTGAAGGGGGAGTTGAGACAGAGCCAAGACCTGCTAAGGAGGAACATGCAGTAGCCTGAGTACTTCTCATCAACAGGTGCTCAGTTTCAAGAAATATGGAAATGTCTTTAGTCTGGAAGCATGCCTCACTTATAAGGGAAAATAAAGTACCTTACCAGTATATAACAGGAAAAAAAACTACTTTTCTGAGTTGTTGCTTTGATTACAAAGTTCCTGATTCAGATCTTTGTATTAATGCTTGCATTAACATTTGAGTTTGAAATAGTTTTTGAACCAATAAATTACTTCATTTTTCTATCAGTGAGAGGTTTTAGAAACAGCAGTATGCTAACCACAAACAGACTCTGCTAAAAAAAAAGTCACACATAGTTTAAAAACAAAAATGGTGTTATCAGAGTGTAAAATGGTATGGCCACTCTGGAAGTTTGGCGGTTTTTTGTAAAACTAAACATGCACTTATCATAGTACCTAGTGATCACATTCCTCGACATTTATCCCAGAGAAATGAAAAATTAATGTTCACCCAACGACCCTACACATGAACATTCCTAGCATTCTTATAATATATACTACTGGCATATGTATATGATTAGTATATATATTATACGTATTAGCAGTATTATATGTACATTTATATACAGAGAAACATATATTAGTAAAATACTGGAAACAGCCAAAATGTCCTTTAGTGGGTAAATGAACAACCTTATACATTGTATCTCTACGATGTATTACTACTGCTCAGCAGTGAAAAGGACTGACACATTGATACACACAACAATCAGAATGGACCTCAAGGGCTTTATACTGAGTGAAAAGCCGTCAACCTCAAACATTATATACTTTATTGATTTCATTTACTTAACATTTTTTTTTTTTTTGAGACAGAGTCTCACACCTATGTCACACTCGGTAGAGTGCCATGGCATCACAGCTCAAACTCTTGGGCTTAAGCGACTCTCTTGCCTCACCCTCCCGCGTAACTGGAACTACAGGTGCCTGCCACAATGCCTGGCTATTTTTTGGTTGTAGTTGTCATTGTTTAGCAGGCCCAGGCCAGGCTTGAACCCGCCAGCCTGGGTGTATGTGGCCGGTGCCCTACTCACTGAACTACAGGCACTGAGCCTACTTGACATTCTTGAAATGACAAAACTGTAGAGATAGAGAACAGATTAGTCATTGTCTCAACAGGGAGTAGTTCTGATTCTTGATTGTGGTGGTAGTTACACAGATCTATATAGGGGATAAAGTTGAACAAAACTATACTCAAACACAAATATAAGTCCTTTTTTAAAAAATGATAAAAATTGGATGGTGCCCATAGCTCAGTGGGTAGGGCACCGGCCACATACACCCAAGCTGGTGGTTCAAAACCAGCCCGGGCCAGCTAAACAACAATGACTACTGCAACAAAAAAATAGCCAGGCATTGTAGCAGGCGCCTGTGGTCCCAGCTACTTGGGAGGCTGAGGCAAGAGAATCTCTTAAGCCCAAGAGTTGGAGGTTGCTGTGAACTGTGACGCCAGGTCACTCTACCCATGCAACATAGTGATAATCTAAAAAATTTTTAAAAATTTTTTTTAATTAAAAAAAATATAAATGATAAAAATTGAATAAGGTCTATTAACAGTGATGTGCCAACACTGTCAATTTCCTATTTTGCTATTGTACTAGAGCTATATAAGACATCACCATTAGTGGGAGCTGGTTAAGAGGATATGATATATAGGACTCTATATTATTTTTGCAGTTTTCTTTTTTGTTGTTGGTTTTATTTATGGTTGGGGATTCATTGAAGGTACAAGAAACCAGGTCACACTAATTGTATTTGTTAGGTAAAGTCCCTGTTACAATCGTCTTGCCCCCAAAGGTGTGGCACATGCCAAGACCCCACTCCTCCCCCTCCTTCCCTCTCTCTGCTCTTCCTTTCCCTACCCCTCCCTCCTTTCTTTTGCAGCTTTCTTATAGTCTGTTATTTCAAAATAAGTTTTTTAAATAAGGTATATTATACACCCATTTTCACTGTAGCATTATTTACATTAGTCAAAAGATGGAAAAAACTCATGTTCGTTAACTGATGGATGTATTAAATTATGTATATTCATACAACAGAATATTATTCATCCTTTAAAAGGAATGGAAATTCTGATATATGCTATAATATGGATGAATTTTGAACATTTTATCCTAGTGAATAAGGCAGCCACAAAAGGATAAATATTGAATGATTATATGAGGTATGTAGAGTAGTCAGATACATAGAGACAAAAAGTAGAATGATGGTTTCAGGAGCTGGAGGGAGGGAGAATGGGTAGTTTTTGTTTGATGGGTACAGAAGACATTTTGATATTTAGAAAAGATAAGTATCTGGCCAGGCATGGTGGCTTAAACCTATAATCCAGCACATTGGGAGGCCAAAGCAGGAGGATTGCTTGAGGTCAGGAGTTTGAGACCAGCCTGAGCAAGAGCAAGACCTTGTCTCTACTAAAAATAGGGGGGAAAATCTTAGCCAGGAGCAGTAGCTCAGAACTGTAGTCCCAGTTACCCCAAGGCAGAAGGATTGCTTGAGCCCAGAAATTTGAGGTTGTGGTGAGCTATGATCAGGCCACTGCACTCTAGCCAGAGTGGCAGAGCAAAACTCTGTCTCAAAAAGCAAGAGAAAGAAAAGATAAAAGATAAATTTCTGGAAATGGGTTGGAGATAGTTAACAATGTGAATGCACTTAATGCCATTGAACTATACATTTAAAAAATAATTATGAGTCAAGGGATATAAGGTTTGTCTTATAAGAGAAAAATTTATTATTGCAAATTAAATTGATACCTTACAAAAGCAATTTGTCAGTATGAACCAGAGAATCTCACTATTTGAGACTTATCCTAAGGAAATAATTTAAAAGAAGACACAAGTTATATGCACTTTTCATAATTCTTTTCATATTGCATTGTGACAATCATTTTACACATCTAACTCTCCCACTAGACA